>JAXCGZ010011527.1:7500-108744 GCA_037179515.1 Halocaridina rubra
TCAAATGTAGGTTTGTCAATCGTCAAGTTGAGTGAGCTATCTACTGCACTACCAAGGTCCCTCGTGTAAGACTCAAAAAGTTTGCCAAATCTGTATCATGTATCAGCTATTGGATACTAAATTAAGTATAAATAGTTGGAGAAACAGTCTGTCTCTTTACTTCAAAATCCTGGCAGCACCATGCCGTATAGATATAATATACAAACATAAATTGTCTTCTCCATTAGTCAGATTAGTAAGCATTGTATATATGTATGCCCTCTTCATCTATTGAGTAGCACCATTGCTGCATTTTACTACTTGGTCTTGTTTGTAATGATATTGGATGCTTATAGCTGAGTGAAAGGGTTTGTGTCAAATTTGTGTAATACAGTATCTCTGGTTTTCAATGCAAATATGATTGGTATGGTAAGTGCGGCAAATGCAAGCCTTCTACTGTCATATAGGCACATCTGACGCTTTCCTGTAGTGATAAAAAAAATCCAGTGAACTGTCTAGAAGCATAGGTTATATTACATACTCATATCAAAGTCGCTGATATATCTTGAGTTAGCTATAAATATTCCCTAACTGATGATTTTTCATCTTATCATATTTGTTCAAGCACACCTTGAGGCGTTAGGGAGGGAGGGCATCCAACCTTACCTCTCCCATTCAGATTGGTATAATAGTAACACATAAATTGGTAGACAAACTTGGTATATGAGACTTTGTAATATTAGGCAGCAACTTGGTCAGCTTCTGATAGCCCTAAATTTCATGATTATTATTTGGAAGTAGGGAAGTAAGGCTAGATGCCCTTCCTGATGCCCCATGGTGGGCTAGAACATGATTTTGACTCTTTCCGAGTCGAGTGATCTAACCATTCGCTACTGCTGTCCTCTTACAATATATCCCTGGTGATCAGAAAAAAGGTTTTCATCTTCATGTACCTGTTGTTGTAGGCAACTAAAATTAATATATATGAGGTTGAAATACTTCAGTGCTCATACTTTAGCACAGTAAGAACTAACCATATTGGATAGGGGTGTTGGGGTTTAACAGTCCTTCCTTCCTGATTATTTTTCCCACAAAACAATGGGTAGAGGAGAGAAGGATAGGAAAAGTATATTACTGCCCTGCTACATACATATACAATGGCCGGAGGTGACTGAGTCAAAGCACATATTCACCAGAAACTAATATACCTCGTTCACTCCTTTTAAGTCCTTTGGGATAATGGACTGCAGCAATTCATCTCTACCACCCTGCTCAGATCACCTACAGGTTAAGTGGGCAAGCAAGTTGGTAGGGGAGAATTGTGACAAACATTTATCCCCAGGGAGCCAACCTTTATTGTCAGATGTCTCATTTAAGATTAAAATATTCACCATAGCAAGAAACTGACGCCTATATATGTTTCAGAATATGGAGGCCTAGGACTGGACTACAAATATCATGCTGCATATATTGAAGCACTAGGACATGGAAGAGCTTGTGGGGTTTTGCTGGGCATGGGAGCACAAACAGATATTGCTACGCCTCCGCTAGCAAAGTATGTTATCAGAACTATTTGATATGAAAGTATTTTACTCTGTAATCAAAAAGGAGCTGACGTTTTTGATTGTCCTTAAAAGTGTATAAAAGTGAAATAATATATTGTGATGATTTAATGGAAAGTAAAAAAAGATGGTGAGATAGTCTCAGTGAGGGTCTACTTGGCATTCCAGGAGGGTGAGACCGTGAGAGGTGTTCTATAAATATGATTAATTAGTATGTTAAGGTATATCTTTATAGCATTGAGTGGCATCAGTCCATTTGATAGGACCATAAAACCTATGACGTGAGCATGGTAGTTTGCGCTTTGTATGTGTATTTGCTGGTATTTGATTATGGAGATGTGATGACAGCTTATTTTTCCCTCTGTCTTTATTTTTAAGCAGTTGACTTGGTAAGTGTCAGACCCATAATCGAGCCCAGGGCTGGACGTTAGGAAGGGCATCCAGTCTTTATTCCTCAGCAACGACCCTCTTTCTTTATTTAATGAGCTCTCGAGTTAGGAAGTGATGGACCTGCAATTGAGCCCATGGTTGGGCAATAGGAAGAGCATGCAGCCTTAAATCCCCAGGAACAAACCTCCTTTATTTTTGAGTAGTGTATTTGGAAAGTGATAGACCGGCAATTAAGCCATCCGAGAGGCTTTAGGAAGGGCACCCAGCCTTAATTTCCCAGCTTCAACCTGTCTGTGTCCCCCCGCGTAGTAGGGATTAATAGTGACATAAAACTGCAAACAACTACAAGAACTTTATTTTTTGCATCTTCTGCTTGATGTGGCCATATTGCTGAAAGTGTCAGAAGTTATCATACATCAGAAAAAAGGGTTTTTGGCCTTGAGAGAGCTTATCTTGCTCAATATATCTATCTATAATTTCCTGATGTGGCCCAGTGGAGGATGAAAATTGTGAGCACTCATTTTCTCTATACCTTTCAAGATTTGGATTATTGTTCAAAATATCCTATCTCTTAACTGTTCCTTTTCGACCTTGTTTTTCAAACCTATTATATTATCTTTACCTTGGCATTTTCCCCCATTTTGGGGGGTAGCCGACAACAAAGAACAAGCAAAATAACACAACGTGTGGTTACACTTTGTTTTTTAGCAATGACACATGATTTGGCCAAGGGTATGGATGGTACTTCTGGAGTGCCACATCCCATCCTCCCCCCTTCATACTACCAAATCCCCTACTGCCCCTACCACAGGTTGCCTCTACAAGGCACTCCATGATAACAGCAGATGCCAATCAGAACTGTGTCACAATCATTCGCCACTCATTTCTATTCGTAGCACACTCACTTGCCTCCCTCACATCCATTCTCCTGTAATTTAAGGACCTCATTTCCATCCACCCCAACCTAGGCCTCCCTCTGTCATTTCTCCCATCAACTTCCGATTTCATTACCTTTTTCAGTAGTCTTTCATTAGCCATCCTCTCTACACGACCAAACCATCTCAAAACATTTATATATACTCCAGCTGCCAAATCTCTCCTCACACCCATTCTCCCTCCCACTTCTTCATTCCTAACCCTATCCAACCGCGATACACCAGTCATACTCCTCAGACATTTCATCTCAAACACATTCAGTTTCTGTCTCTCAGTTTCCTTCATACCCCATAACTCTGAGCCATACATTACAGTCGGCACAACCACTTTCTCATACAAAATTTTCTTAACATTCATTCCCAGCCCTCTAATCTTCATAACTCCCTTCAATGCACCAAACACTTTGCAATCTTCATTCACTCTGTGATGCACATCTGCTTTCACTCCACCATTTGCAGCTATAACTGAGCCTAAATATTTGATGAACTGGTCTACTTCCTCAAGTGCCTATCCATTCAACATAACATTCAGTCTAGCACCATCCTCGTTTCTTGTACACCTCATAACCTTACTCTCTTCTCCTCGCACCCCCACACCCCTTCCAAATTCTGTCACTAACTGACACAGCTTACTCTCAGAGTGCCAACACCACAGTGTCATCTGCAAACAGCAACTGATTCAACTCCCACTCATGTTCATTCTTATCTACAAGCTTCAATTCGCGACCAAGTACTCGAGCATTTACCTCTCTTACCACTCCATCCTTGTACAAATTGAATAGCCACGGTGACACAATACCTCCCTCTCTTAACCCCAGACTCTCTGCAAACCACTCACTTACTTCCTTCCCCACCCTAACACAAGCTTCACTGCCCACATATAAACTCTTCACTGCTCGTAACAATCTACCACCAATTCCATATAATATCAAAACATTCCACATTGCATCTCTATCAACTCTATCATACGCTTTCTCCAGATCTAAAAATGCAAAATACACATCCTTACTTTTGCCAAATACTTCTCACATATCTGCCTAACTATAAAAATTTGATCTGTACATCCTCTTCCTTTCCTAAAACCACTCAGTACTTCCGCAATAACATCTGTTTTATCCCTAATCCTATTTATCAGTATCCTGCTATACACCTTTCCTACAACACTCAGCAAAATTATACCCTTAATATTACTACAAATATGTATATCTCCCTTACCTTTGTATAGTGGCACTATACATGCAATTACCCAGTCCACTGGCACCATTGACAACATAAAACATATATTAAACACTCATCAACCATTCCAATACAGTTACACCCCCCTCTTTCAACATTTCTGCTCTTACACCATCCATTCCAGGTGCTTTACCTGCTTTTGTTTCATTCAATGCCCTCTTCACCTCCTCTCTTGTAATCTCTCTCTCATTCTCCTCTCCCATTACTGGAACTTGTACTCCCCTTACTGCTACTCTTTCTGCCTCACTATCCTACTGTACATTCAGCAACTCCTCAAAATATTCAGCCCATCGCTTTGTTCCATCGTTTCCTTTTAACAACTGCCCATTCACATCTTTTATTGTTTCTTGCATCCCCGATCCACCCTTCCTGACTCTCTTCACTTCTTTCCAAAACTTCTTTTTATTCTCCTTATAAGACCTGTCAAAATCCTGACCCCATCTAAAATTTGACATCCTCTTCGCTTCATTCACTTTCCTTTTGCTTTCTACATTTTTCTCTCTATATCTTTCATACTTCTCCATACTGCAGCCATTCCTCAAATGCCCTCTTTTTCTCTTCCACCTTCATTTTCACCCCTTCATTCCACCACTTACTGTCCCTCATGCGACCTCCAAGAAACCTCTTTCCACAAACCTCACTTGCATGTCTCGCAAAATTTTCTTTATTAATCCCCATTCTTCCTCTTACTCTCCAGCTTCTCTTTCTTTCACCCTCTCATAAGCCAATTTAAACCTTTCCTGATACTCCTGCTTTTTCTCTGTATTTTTCAAATTTTCCACCCTCATTTCTTCCCTCCTACATCCTCCCACACTATTTTCCCACCGTTTCGCAACTACCACTTTTGCTTCAACCAAAAAGTGATCAGATATACCAGCAGCCACGCCCCTGAACACATGCACATCTTTCAATCTACCAATCACTCTCTTTGTTATCAGCACATAATCCATTAATGCTCTTTCTATCACTTCCACTTGCCACTATTATCTATGTATACTTATTTATCCATTTCTTTTTCAAGACGGTATTACCTATTACCAACTCTTGCTCCACACACATATCTAACAGTCTCTTGCCACTCTCATTTTTGCCTGGTACCCCATACTTTCCAACAACACCCTCTACCACTTCATCACCCACTCTAGCATTCAAGTCACCCAACACAACTACATAGTTCCTTGTGCTCAGACCATCCACACACCTAGTTAACTCATTCCAGACTTCATTCCGCTCTTCCTCACTTCTCTCACAGCCCGGCCTATATGCACTAACAAACGCCCAACATTCTCTACTCATCC
Source organism: Halocaridina rubra (assembly GCA_037179515.1). Taxonomy (NCBI): domain Eukaryota; kingdom Metazoa; phylum Arthropoda; class Malacostraca; order Decapoda; family Atyidae; genus Halocaridina; species Halocaridina rubra. The sequence goes on from JAXCGZ010011527.1 coordinate 12,901, forward strand.
TAACCCTTACCCACATCAGCCTAGAGGACACTTCTCTCCAGTCCACAACCTTATATAACATCCATTCACTCAACAATAGTGCCACCCCCTCTCTCGCTCTTCCCCTTTCACTCCCAGACCCTCTCCCTGTCACCTCACCAAATGCCACTTCTCCTTTTCCTTTTATCTTTGTCTCATGCAGGGCCAATACATCTACTCCCCTCCTGCCAAACATACATCCAATCTTGCACCTTTTGTTCTTTATCGTACTACAACCACGCACATTCAAACACCTCAATACTAGAGTTTGGGGAGAGGTCAGTCTATTTTTAAATAATGAGTTTTTCATATCCTATTTATTACCTTTACTATTATTATTATTATTATTATTATTATTATTATTATTATTAATATTATTATTATTATGATTATTATCAGCCAGGCAACAATCCCAGGTGGAAAAAGTCAGTGACTATAAACCAGATTGCCTCAGCAGAGGAAACAAATTTGTATGGAAAAGGAAGAAGAGAAGATATTAAAAAAATTATATATAATGGTACACTCAGTATTAAAGTTTACACAGTCAAAAGCATAGTATTATATATTGAACATAGAAATATTTTCAGTTTCGGGAGCGACTATATAAAACGAGAGTTTTTAGCACCAAGTATTGCTGGCGATTTGGTTGGATGTTTGGGTATCAGCGAAGCAGGTGCAGGTTCTGACGTAGCAGGTCTTAAGACGAGTGCTCGAAGTCAAGGGGATGATCTTATTATAAATGGTCATAAAATGTGGATTACAAATGCTTGGTGTGCTGATTGGATTGTTTTGCTCTGCAACACATCCCATGGCCCAGCTCACAGAAATAAGTCACTTGTTGTTGTTCCTATGAAGTCTCCAGGTTAGTCTCTGGTATTTATGTCATTTCAGATCATTATGCAAATTTTTTTTAAAACCCTAAGCCAGATTGGAGACAACAGTGCAAAAAACAAAACAAAAATATTAATTAATCAGTGGAGGAGAGCATGCATGTTATTCCCATATTCTCATGCTGTCATAGGGGGTGGCAGTAGCTCAGTGGTAGAGTGTGCGAGTTGGGAAGCAACTAATTTGGGATTGATCCCACTGCAGGGCGTTTGAAAAGGCATCTATCTTTTAATTCCCCATCTCCAATATGCCTGTGTCCTCCCAACTGAATGAAGACTAATTATGTTAAATATAAAACGATGCAATATTCTCAGCTTGTCGTATAGAATGCTTCAGAGTCATATGCCTGGCCATTGGGAATAAAGAGTACTTTGCTCATATTCCTTTTGCTTCATAGAAATCGACTGAGAGGACTGTTGTGCAGAGGGATAATAGATTTCCTCCTTCATAAATGCATGCTTGATCTTAGGCAAGCAAATGAAAATTGGATTATTATTATAATCAATATTTTAAATTGTTGGGAAACTTGCTTTTATATATATTCTCTGAAGAATTAGTTGTTTTGATGTACGTGAAGTGCAGAAAAAGCTTTTAAGAAATCTCAGAATTAGAATAATTTTACATAAGTTGCCAAATATTTTTATTACTCTATTTGCTGTTTTTTTATTTTTTTTTTCAAGATAGCCAAAGTTATTTACTAATTGTATATTGTTAAAACACAGGAGAATGTTGCAATGTAGTGGTTAGAATACTGCACTCAGGAGATGATAGACCCACAGTCAGGATATATTTCCCCAGTTCCAACCTGTCTGTGTCCACCACCACAGTGACGATTACTAGTGAAACAGAAAAATATCATTATTGTTAAAACCCAAAGTATCGCTAACAAGTTTGGCTCAGATATTATATATTTTTGAAGCTTGATAGAAGATAATGAAGCTAATTAATAAAGTACATTGTTATTAAAATTTGCTGCTGGCGAATGTGTGCTTTGACTCAGCCATCCGCCTAACTAGGGGAACTGCTAACATTGTATATGTATGTACTTAGATGTATATGAAATCCTAGCTCAATGATTTTTCAGATTCCATCATAATAATTGATGCTCATTGTCATAAACACATCTTACATAGTTTTTGTGGAATGATAATTCCTTATAGCCTACAGCTGGTATTATTACCTTCAGCTATTTTTATAAAACTTTCGGTTGACCATTTTTGGGTAAATGTTTCAAATAAATAACAGTATAAAGGGCTTCAGTAGCTCAATGACAGAGTGTGCAAGTGTGAGAAGCAACAAACCTGGGTGTGAGCCCACAACGGCACATTTGGAAGGGCATCCAAACTTAATCTCCCTTATAGCTCTAATATGTCTGTGTCCACCGCCATTCAATTGGGCACTAATTGTGGCACATAAAATGGTGCAAGATATCTTGCTGTGCTCTCCCCTATTTGGCTGGATATCAATACCAATAATACTTTTTCACATGGATTTTGATAGCTACTTTGACTTTAATTTTAGTACCTATTTGGAATTTGATAACTTTTTTACCAATGAAGCACAGTTGATATCATTAATAAGCTGCCAAAGCAGCTTATTTGCTGTTTTATGTCACTATTAATCCCCGTTTTGGGAGCGGGCACAGACAGTTTGGATCTTGGAAAATAAGGATGGATGTTCTTCCTTATGCCGTGCAGTGAATAATAATGGGTCTGTCACCTTCCGAGTCGAGTGCTCTAACCACTGTGCAACCTCGATTGTTGATCATATATTCTTTGGCCCTTTCCAAGCCTTACACTATAATCTCCATTTTATTTATTTTTCATGAAGTGTCATAATTGCTGTTCCAAACCCATTCTTACTTTCTCTACCAATTGTTTAGTGTCAAAAGAAAAAAAATCATGGAGGCAGTCATTAATAGCCCCATGCTTCCTAGCCACTTAGCTGTTGCGACTCTGGGAATACAATCGAGAAATTCCGTCACTTCACCAACATCCTTTTCAAAGGAGATATATGAGCTTATAAACTTGACAGAGTAGAGGCTGCTCTCATTTGTTCATCCGGCTGGTTTGCCAATTTATATGTCACTATTAATTTTCATTCAAATGGGGGATAGCTGAGCTAGGAACTTAATGCTCGATGCCCTACCTAACACCCCATGGCAGAATCAAACCCTTGTTTGTCAGGCTTGTCACTTCCCAACTTGTGCTCTCTACACTAAGCTACTGTAGCCACAGATAAATCAAAGCATTGTATTTTCATGGATTTGTATTTGATTTATGATTTTTTTCTTTCAGGAGTGCACTTGGCAAAACGTCTTGATAAACTTGGAATGAAAAGTTCTGACACTGGACAGATTTTCTTTGACGAAGTTCGTGTACCTGCCAAAAACATAGTGGGAGAAGAAAATCTGGGATTTACTTATCAGATGCTAGGTGTAAGAAATATTTTTTTTTTCCAATCGTGATGACATTTCCCCAAAGTGAGCAGGGTTGTCAAACTCTGACAGGGGAATTGAGGTAGCAAGGCTAACTCATACCTTGTGTGTCCCAATCTCGTAAGTAGATATGCTTGCTAAATTTCCATTTGAGGTGTTTGCCATTTTATATGCTACTATTTATCCCCTTCGAATGGGGGTGGACACAGGCCATTTGGAGCTTAGAAATTAAGGCTGGATGCCCTTCCCAAGTCCCCACTGTGGGCTTGAACAAGGGTTTGTCATTTCCCGAAACGAGCGCTGTACCCACGGCGCTAGCAGTTTTCATACTTATTTTTAGAGCTACTGATTTTCACATTACTTATATGATGGCTGCATGCATACTCTGGTGCTGGAAACCCTCAGCTTAAATAGCATCAAGTGGTGATATCCTTGAGCCTCCTTCGTTTAAATTTCTCGGATCTTATATAGAAGAGTGACTCCAGGTATTCATATTTACAAAACAAGTCGCCTAACCTAGCCCAACAATTTACGGGGCTATTTAACTTTACATGAGGTTCAGGGGTCACTCATCCTTAAAAGATCCGTGTCCTCTAATTACATCATGTATATACGTATTAAACGCCTACACCTCTATAAATATTCACCCACTTGTTCACATTTACAGAAAAATGTTTAATGCAGTTTCCTTTTCTTCTCCAGTTCCAGCCTGAGCGATTAGCTTTAGCCTTAATGGTTCTGACGCCCTTAGAGCTGTGTATTCAGGAAACGATTGCTTATACAAGAGAAAGAAAGGCATTTGGAAAACCTTTACTTGATAACCAGTTTATACATTTCCGGTTAGCCGAGTTGCAAACTGAACTGGAATGCTTACGGTCATTAATCTACAGATCTATAGGTATGACCCAGATATCTGGCTTGGAATTTGAATATTCTTTTATTGAAAATCTGTACATGTTTTAGAATAAAATTTCTAGGGTATTGTTTTAGATTCATAGATCCATTGTTTACTTAATATCCATGCAGTGATTTTAGGAAGGGCACCCAGCTCATATCTGTCTATGTATACCCCCTCCCAGATAGGGATTACTGTAATAGCAATGCATAAAATAGCAAATAACATTTTTAAAATGAACAATATTGCTTTTACAACTATTGCTATTTTAATACCATTTTTTTGTTTCTGTGCATGTATATGACACTTAAGTTCTGTCCAAAACGTGAGTTTCACAACTTCACTGATGTCTGATTTCAGTGTTTATACCAGCTCTCAACTTAAGAGGAAAATAAATTTTTTGATGATTAAGTTGCTAGTCGAATGGTCATAAGTTGGAAAATATACAGTCCAGAGGCACACATATGTGCAGAATAGTATGTTGTATAGTAAGATGATATGTACACTATGCAACACACATGTTTGATTATATGTTATGTAAAGTATATTGAATAATTTCATGACATTGATGTGGCCACAGTAGCTCAGTGGTAGAACTCACAAATCTGGAAGTGACTTATGCAGGCTCAATCCCACTGTGGGACGTGAGGAAGGACATCCAGCCTGTCTGTGTCCTCCCCCATTTGACTGGGAACTGATTGTGACGCAAAATATAATGCATTATAATTTCAAGACATTTGTCGCAGCTGGAAATTATTTGTAAACCTTATGAACATTTAAGTCTGAATTGTCACAAATTGATATGTTGTATGTTGAGAAAGTGTGCCACAAGTTAAAGGGATTTCTCAAACTAGCTAGTGCAGTCAGCTGGGATGTGAGAGTGTGGTGGGTTCACCATGAGATGAAGCAGTGGAAGTAAATTGGCTGCGGCTGTCGGGCCTCATGACAGAATATCCTTACCAACTTATCCTGTGGGTGATCCAATTATGGTGGCGGGGGGATCATGGCAGCCCTTTATCCCCTCATAGCTGAGAAAAGTGATAGAGTTATATTAGCTTCTGATGATTGTGTCTTTGAAACAGCCAACCCCTTTATGAGGGGAATTGTCGCCAGTGTATATGTATGTATGCTAAATACTGTCAGTACCATCATTCAGAATAAAGTTCAGTCATGCATTCATTAGGTTTGCCCAAAATTAATATATAGGAACACACTTCCCAATCTTCTTCCTCAAAATGTTAGGCGAATATTGTATAGTACAGCTTTTTAACTTGGTGAATGCAGTTTTATGTTTCACAATTAGTCCCCATTTGAATGGGGGTGGACAAAGACATATTGGTATTGGGATATTAAGGCTGGATATCCTTCCTTTCTAATATACCATGGTAAAGTTGAACCTCCATTTAGTAACTTCCCAACTCATGCACTCTATCACTACCATGGTCCCCCTTATACTTGATATATGATTCCTAAAATTGAGAATGGTTCTTATAAATAAAAAAAATATTTTATCATATGAAATGTTCAGATATTTTACATAGATTGACAGTTGCTTTATATTTTTCTCAATCATGATTTCTTCTACAGATCAGTTTATAGGTGGAAAAGACGCAACAAATTTAGTGTCAATGTGTAAGCTTAAAGCTGGCAGAGTTGCTCGTGAGGTAACCGATGCCTGTCTCCAGTTCTGGGGAGGAATGGGGTTTACCAATGAGGTTAGTATGCAAATATTGTATCTTGTAAAGATAAGTAACCCCAGGGTGCTGTAGGATTATTCATATTACCAGGCAAGTCACATAACGTACCCAATGTGTACATGGATGGAGTGTTGAGGGAAGTAAATGAAAGAGTATTAGACAAAGGCTTGGAATTAGTGGGTGAGTATGGAAGGTTGTGGAAACTGAGTCATTTGCTATTCGCAGATGACACAGCACTGGTGGCTGATACTGAGAATGAACTGAGTTTGTTAGGGAGTGTGAAAGAGGGAAGTTGTGACTGAATATTGGTAAAAGTAAAGGGATGATATGCATGAGGAGTGATAATGCCGTTAGATTGAATGTAGGAGCATATGAGGAGTTGCTTTAAAAAGTTGAGAGTTTTAAGTATCTGGGGTCGCACGTATCAAGGAATGGATGAGTGGATGCCGAGATAAGTCATATAGTGAATAAAGTGAGTAAATGTCTAGGTGGGTTGAAAAGTGTGATGAGAAATAGGTATTTGGGAATGAATGCAAAGAGGAGGATTTATGAAGGTATGATTATGCTGACAGCATTGTTTGGAGCAGAGACTTGGAATGTAAGAGAGGATGAACTAAACAAGTTGAATGTATTGGAGAAGAGGTGTTTAAGAAGTATGATTGGTGTACCTAGAATAGAGTGAAAAATGAGATCAGGCAGAGAACGGGTGTGGAAAGGAGGCTGTTGGATAGGCTAGGACACATGGAAAGGATGAGTGATGAACAATTAGTGAAGTGCGTGTGGAGTGCAGAAGTGGTTGTAGTTAGGCCAAGAGGAAGACCTAGAATGAGCTGAATGGATGGCATGAAAGAAAGTTGGATGCACATGAAATGTCAGTGGAGCAGGGAAGAGTGTGTGCGAGAGATAGGAATGAGTAGAGGAAGATTGTGTATAGGTGACATGAGCCAGATGGGATTTCTGGCATCTGCTCGCTCAGCGAACTGTGATGAACGGGTGTGAGGGGAGTTGCCGTGGATGACCAAAGTAGGGTGGTAGAGTAGGAAATGTGGCATCCCTATATCCCCAAGGAGCTAAGAGGAGTAGTTGAGGTGTCTTGATCTTGGTGAATGCGTGTTTCTTGGCTCACCCACACCCCCTTACAAGTGGGAATGGGGCCATTTATATGCAGAAATCTGAATGCTTATGTTTATTATGAATATGTTTTTTCTTATTTTATAAGTCAAATATTAAAGTAAAAAGTTATCTAAGAAATTTTAGTGATATGGATATGGAAATCTGAGATGGTGAGAATATAAATCACATCCTCGTTTTCCTCATTCTGTATGTCGCTATTTGTTTTTATTATGGGGATGTACACATGCAGATTGGTGCTTGGGGAATTAAGGCTGGATGCCCATCCTTGGGCTCAATTGTCTGTCACCTCCCGAGTCAGACATTCTAACCACTGCACTATGGTGGTCCCCAGAATAAAACTCTAGTATTGTACTGAGGGAATATAGCAAATCTCCAGTGAGAAGGATACAAACTTATTGAATTTATTTTGAAGCATTTTATTTATTGAGGGTAAAATTTAAGGCTAATGTAAGACATTGTGTTACCATATTTAAAATTTGTTCTTGTTCGCTCCTTGAGTACATATCAGGTGCATTATTTATAAATTTATAGAAAAGAGAATATCCTTAGAGCTTTTAGTATTCTTACTTTGAAGGACTGCAGTAGCGCAATAGTTAGAGCGCTCCACTCTGTAAGTGACACACCCGCGTTTGGAAGGGCATCCAGCCTTAACTTCCCCATTCCAGTGTGTCTGTATCCACCTCCACTTAAAGAGGATTAATAGCGATGCATAAAAATGGCAAACAACAACCTATTATTCTTGCCTGGCTGTTGCATGAAACACTATGGAGATTTCAATATACTCTTTCCTTGATGTTTTCAGTGGCAAAATGGTAGCGTCTGTGACTCTGAGGCGGCAGGTAGAGGGTTTGCACCACGTCACGGACTGAGGTTAGTAAGGGCATACACTCGGGGCAACGATTACATCTGCCAAAACAAGTCCTTCGTAAGAGGGCAACCGTCCTAGCCCTTAGTAGAAAAGGGAGTTCGTGACGTAAAACCGAATCCATCCTTGATGTTTTCAGTCTGTTGTGATTGAAAGAGAAGTTCTTTAGGGATTGCATATCAGAATTTCACATTTTCTGGGACCCATTAGAGCAGTGGCAAGAGCACTCAACTCGGGAAGTGATAAACCTGTGTTCAAGCCCATGCTGGGCCCTTAGTAAGGGCATCCATCCTTAATTCTCCAGCTCCAACTTGTCTCTTTCTACTCCTATTTGAATGGGAATTGATAATTACCAAATGTAAATAAAGCTCAAAATTTTCTTGTTCTAGGTCCTAGTAAGTCAGATGTATCGTGACCTACGTTTAATATCCATTGGTGGTGGAGCTGATGAGGTTATGCTTGGAGTGATTTGTAAATATATGGGTATCCTACCCAAGATTGTGAAAAAATGAGTTATAACTAGAACTATCATATTGTCATCCATTATATATCTTTATATAAGACTGCATTGATAACTGTCATTCTCATTTTGTGGATTTTTTTTTCATACTTGGATCTTGTGAAGATCCAAGGACCCACAGAACCCCATATAAATTTTTATAATTCTGTAGTGTTAGATTAGGCTCAATTTCAGTTTGGTTTGGTTCGTATCAGTTAGGTTAACTAAGGTGACTTGCCTTGTATATATGAATAACCATATAGCATAATTTTATTTTTTTTTTACTTCATTTATATCCACCATTTTATCACTTGCAAGAGCTTAGTTCTTGCATGTAATATTGAGGTTAAATTTTTGTTCATAATTACGGAAAAAAAATTCTTTTAATTTTAAGGTAAATGTAACACCTAAGTAGTACATGTGTACATTCATTTAAATGAATAATACAGCATTTTTAAGGGTACAATAAAGACAACTTTTACCATCTGTTTTATTTTAGACTAGAATTAGTAGCAAGAGAATATGATGGCCGTCTATCCCAAATTATAGATATATGTAGCTATGCAGACTGTAACGAAGTACTTTTTTTGTCCTTTCCAATCAAATTTATTTACACAGTACTTGAATCTGATAACTGTGGGAGCCACGGTAGCTCAGTATTAGAACACGCTAGTTGGGAAACAACTATTGTGGGATCGAGCCCACTATGGGATGTTAGGAAGGACATCCAGCCTTAATCCCCCAATTCAAACATGTCCGTGTCAACCCCCATGCAAATGAGGACTAATTGTTACACATAAAACAGTGCACTTATTTACTTGTATTAGAAGAATATACAATATTTATTAAAAAATTCCTGTTCTATGGATATGGGTCACTTCAATGAGTTTAATTTTAAAGTCATTTCTTAATGTATACAAAAACTAAACTTATATTGGGAAAAAAGAAGATTCATCTCTCATATATCCTTCATTCCATAGGAAAAGCATAAAAAAAACTGTCAGTACTGTATATTTCTTTTTTTTACATTCATGTAACTATTAATTCCCATTCGAATGGGGGTGATCATAGGTTAGAAATTAGGAAATTAAAGCTGGATGCCCTTCCTAACGCCCCGAGATGGGCTCAGACATGGGTCTCTCACTTTCCAATTCAAGTGCTATAACCACTTTACTACAGTGGTTCCCTATCAGTATACAACACAGATGAAAATAAATACTATGGAAGACTAGGTGAATTAAAATCAAGAGAGCTTTAAAAAAAAAGTCTTTGGACTGCAAGCAGACAAACCTGGTAATGGAAAGCTCATAAAGATTTATGAAAGAATAACATTTATTCCCTCCTATGAGCGGCAGTCAAATTGGGTCTAAAATCCCATCCTTAAAAGTACAGGTATTGCAGAGGGTATGCTTTAACTCTCAAGATTATAATTTTGTGAGTGTTAAGTGTAGTTATTTCTTAGAATATGATTCAAAGCAGTGTAAATTAATTAGATAATATTTACCTCTGGTTTGTGGGATATGGATTCTTGATAAAAAAAAATTTTTTTTAAAAGTGCACCTTGTAGAGATGAGTAACCCTCAAAACCCTATGTAAAGTTAACCCTGTAAATTGTTAGGGTAAGCGGCTTGTCTTGTATATATGAATAGCCGTTGACCACATTTCTTTACAAGATCTAGTAAATTTTACCTATTTCCCAGTTTGTTAAGTGAAGAATTAAAAATTAAACAAAGTCATTGCAAATATGTTGATCTTTACTGCCAAGATTTTGGACTATATAAACTGTCATTGTGTTCAAACGTTGTTGTGTCTTCACTAAACCATTCGTAAATTATATGTTGCCGGTAAGACTCACCCTCTGGGTCGTAATCTCCCATGTATCTATCTCGAGGGATATCACCTGTGGTGCACACATCTTCCAATTCATCAAGAACCCCATGCCGTTCCAAGGCAAAGTTATGTAATGCAAAGCAACTTAAAATTATTGCACAGGAAGTCTTCGGATTTGATCTTAATTCCTGACTAGTACACGAAAAACGTCTTTTCACCATGCTGAAAACTCTCTCCACTTTATGTCGAGTTAATGAATGGGAGCAATTGTAGCATTTTTCTGCTTGAGTTGTAGGGCTTAAAACAGGCGTGAGAAGATATCTTTGACATTGGTATGCATAATTACCAACTAAGTGTCCATATTCACCTTGTTCCATGACCCGTTTGAGACTTGAGTGTTCATATATCTGCCAGTCGGGTACACTACCTCCCCATCGCACTATTGTGTTATAAATCTTTAGGTCTGGTCCAACAACTACCTGACAGTTGACCGAGTACCATCCTTCGTTATTCTTACACTGTTCAGCCATGGCTCCACCTGGATTTGAGATTCGCATGTGAATGCAGTCGATTGCTCCAATGACATTTGGAAACTGTGCAATTTCAAAGAATCTGAAAGAAGAGTTCACTTTCACTACAGTTCCAAGATGGATGACTGAAAAGACTTTTCAGCATAAAGGGGGATATTTATGAAGGTAAATACCAAGACTAAGCGTGAAATTGAAATATGACCCTGCAATAGAATACTTATGGTGTTTTTAGTTTTTGAAGTTTTAGGATTTCCATGGGGCTGCATCTTACAGAGGTAGCCCTGTGGTAGGGGCAGTAGGAGGAGTTGGCAGTTATGAAGCAACACAGGTTGTGGAAGAGCCGGAAGGATTGGCTGTGGCACTCCAGCAGTGCCATCTGAACGGTCGCTAGCTCCCTCGTCATTGTCCATCCATAGAGCAAAGTAATCCCCTTATTTGTTCTTTTTTTTTCATGTCGGCTACCCCCCATTTGGGGGAGACAGCCAAGGTAGATAGATAGAGGATTTACACAGTAGAAAGTAAGAATAGCTAATCCCAGAGGTGAGGTTTTTACAATTAGTTAAGAGAACTCTGTGAACAGTGGAAGGTATTTAGCTCGGCTCTAACCTGTCAGTGTCCACCCTTGTTCAAAAGGGAATTAATAGTGACACAAAACTGCAAACAATAAGAACAGGTTCTATAAGGACCCTATAGTGATGGCATCCCAGAGTTGCCAGATTGGAAAATAAATCTCTTTGAGTTCCAGTTAATTCAGTCCATTAATTTTCTCTTATAATTGGAGGTTGCAGACCAATATTGCAATATTTTTTACTCGAGTTAGAAGGGTGGTAATAACCAAGATACAAAAAAAAAAAAAAAAAAAAAATTATCAATAGGTATAAAGATTTGCTCATATCCACACATGCCTGCCATATATAGGGAACAAAATCAATTTTGCTGGAGGTTAATAGGATTGGTTGTATATTGTTTTGCACCAGGTCACTCAATATCATGCTTGCTTCTTATTGGACAAGGAAAAATTAGACAGATCCACATAAAATAGTACTAAGAATAAAGATTCCTGTTATGGGGAGGACAGACACAGGTATGAGCTTTGGGAATTAAGGCTAAATGCTCTTCCTAACGCCCACGGTGGACTCAAACACGGGTTTGTCACTTTCCAAGACGAGTTCTTGTATCACTACTGTGGTATATATTTGTCAAGTGATGTACACACCAATAATCTGACCAGGATAATATAACATTCATATATTTAAAAAAAGAAGAAAAACAAATTGAATACTTACTCAAGGTAATTATATTTAGAGCCTATAGAGTATAAAAAAAAACAAATATAGGGTATGGGTATCAACAGAGACCTTAAATAAGTGATTTTTAACCTTTGGTAGTGCACTAAAGTGGCTTGAAGGCTTCAGAGAGATGTCAGCCCAGAGTTAGAGGATGAATCAAAAGATGCGAGTATATTTAAATCTACACCGCCGATATAGGAGCTTAAAGAATTTGCTTTACATTAGGAAAAATATATTATTGTTTCCCATTAAATCAATAGAACTGAGACCCTATGATCGAGCCCACAGCAAGGTGTCAGAAAAGTTATCCTGCCTTAATTCCCCGCCACCATCTCTATTTAATCTCCATAATGGGGAGTGATAGTGGCACATGAAATGAGGTAAAACTGGTAACAGAGAGCCACTATTAACAGCCAGTTCTAGCCTTTCATTTTAGAAATCTACTGATATATAAGTACTGTACCTCTCTTTGCTTTTCAAGCAGAAATCAGTTTTGGGAAGGTATCCTGTTACTTTAGCTCTTAAACAGAATAGGTCGAACGAATGCTGGCTAGGCAAGCTGATCATATATATATATATATATATATATATATATATATATATATATATATATATATATATATATATATATATATATATATATATATATATATATATATATATATATATATATATATATATATATATATATATATATTATATATATATATATATATATATATATATATATATATATATATATATATATATATATATATATATATATATATATATATATATATACCTCGGCTGTTTCCCCCTTTAATTGGGGGGTAGCCAACATCAAAAAAGGAAAATATATATATATATATATATATATATATATATATATATATATATATACAGTGTTCCCCCGGTTATTCGCGTTTCTTGGTTCGTGTTCTCACTGTATCGCGTTTTTTTTTTTTTTATTATTATATTATTTTATGGGTACATGCAAAAATATTAAAATGTTAAAAAAAAAAAAATTCTCAGTACTTAATTTTTTTTTTATTGAAAAAAAATCATATTTCATTATCTAATTGATGAAAATAATTTATTTCACAGCCTACGAATAATAAAACAGTAAAAAATAGTAAAAAACGTAAATTTAGATAGATAGATATGTTTATTGACCACCTCTTTTGAAAAGTACAGTATAATCTGTACAAAAGGAATATCTGGTCCAAATTACAATGAATAAATACAATAGATTTTGTACAATCATCAAATTAGTACATGAATTTTAAATTAATATACACTGTACTAATAACTGAATGATATACGTACGTATAGTATAACTCACATTATTGCATAATGCGAAATAGTGTTCGATAGCGTACAATGTATTGGGGTCGCAGCTACGTGAGCTAGCGTATATATTTATATTCCCAAGAGTTTCATGATTTTATTAATAAAAAAATGTATTTATTAGCCTAAGAATAATAAAACAGTAAAAAATAGTAAAAAACATAAATACTAACAGTATTGCAACATGTAAAATACGATACCGATATTAGCGTTTCAGACAGACTCGTTCAGTCTAACTCACGTGTGCGCCGTTCATGTTGTGCTTATTAAACGTTTTGCTTGTGTTCGATAGCGTACAATGTATTGGGGTCGCAGCTACGTGAGCTAGCATATATATTTATATTTCCAGTAGTTTCATGATTTTATTGATAAAAAAAACGTATTTCTTAGCCTAAGAATAATAAAACAGTAAAAAAAGTAAAAAACATAAATACTATCAGTATTGCAACATGTAAAATATGATACCGCTATCAGCGTTTCGGACAAAGACTTCCACCATCTTCCATTGTCTCGCCTCACTCGTGTGCGCTATTCACGTTGTGCTTATTATTATTAATATGTTTTGCTTGTGATTTTTTACTCGCATATTTTAACCTTTGCAAAGCCTCCCAAGCATCCTTCATCTTCTAAGGCTACTTGTAGTGAGCCTAAGCAGCAAAGGAAAATGTTAACCATTGTATATAAAGTGAAACTCTTATATATGTTGAAAGAAGGAAAAATGTTTGTGGATGTCGGCCGCTATTTTACGTAAACGTAAAAATTATTGTAAAATACTGTACCTATGTATGTCAAGTCATCATCACCTCATTCACAGTAAGTTTTCCTATCACTTTCATGAAAAATTACGTTGCTTGCTGTTATTTATAATGTAAAGGGTGTTTTTTTAACAGTACAGGGAGGGCTTATAGTGTAAACGTAAAAATATATTAAAATATCTATGTACATATAGGCTGATCCTACTCCGCGGATTTCCTGGTTTGTGCCGGGTCCCGGAACCGAACTACCGCGGTATAGGGGGAGAACACTGTATGTATATATATATATATATATATATATATATATATATATATATATATATATATATATATATATATATATATATATATATATATATATATATATATATATATATATATATACAGTGTTACCCCGGTTATTCGCGCTTCTTGGTTCGCGTTCTCACTCCATCGCGGTTTTTTTTGGATAAATGATTATTTTATTTTATGGGTATACGCAAAAATATTAAAATATTGAAAAAAAAAATTTCAGTATTTTCATTTTTTTTATTGAAATTTACGTTGCGTGCTGTTATTTATAATGTAAAGGGTGTTTTTTAACAGTGCAGGGAGGGTTTATACAGTTCGTAAACGAAAAAATAATTGTAAATGAGTATGTGTGTCATGTCATCATCACCTCATTCACCGTAATTTTAACTATCACTTTCATAAAAATTTACGTTGCTTGCTGTTATTTATAATGTAAAGGGTGTTTTTTTAACAGTGCAGGGAGGGTTTATACAGTACGTAAACGAAAACATAATTGTAAATGAGTATGTATGTCACGTCATTATCACCTCATTCACCGTAATTTTATCTATCACTTTCATAAAAATTTACGTTGATTACTGTTATTTATAATGTAAAGGGTGTTTTTTTAACAGTGCAGGGAGGGTTTATACAGTACGTAAACGAAAAACTAATTGTAAATGAGTATGTATGTCATGTCATTATCACCTCATTCACCGTAATTTTATCTATCACTTTCATAAAAATTTACGTTGCTTGCTGTTATTTATAATGTAAAGGGTGTTTTTTTAACAGTGCAGGGAGGGTTTATACAGTACGTAAACGAAAATATAATTGTAAATGAGTATGTATGTCACGTCGTTATCACTTCATTCACCGTAATTTTATCTATAACTTTCATAAAAATTTACGTTGCTTGCTGTTAATTATAATGTAAAGGGTGTTTTTTTAACAGTGCAGGGAGGGTTTATACAGTACGTAAACGATAAAATAATTGTAAATGAGTATGTATGTCACGTCATTATCACCTCATTCACCGTAATTTTATCTATCACTTTCATAAAAATTTACGTTGCTTGCTGTTATTTATAAAGTAAAGGGTGTTTTTTTAACAGTGCAGGGAGGGTTTATACAGTACGTAAACGAAGAAATAAATGTAAATGAGTATGTATGTCACGTCATTATCACATTCACTGTAATTTTATCTATCACTTTCTTAAAAATTTACGTTGCTTGCTGTTCTTTATAATGTAAAGGGTGTTTTTTAACAGTGCAGGGAGGGTTTATACAGTACGTAAACGAAAAAATAATTGTAAATGAGTATGTATGTCACGTCATTATCACTTCATTCACCGTAATTTTATCTATCACTTTCATAAAAATTTACGTTGCTTGCTGTTATTTATGATGTAAAGGGTGTTTTTTTAACAGTGCAGGGAGGGTTTATACAGTACGTAAACGAAAAAATAATTGTAAATGAGTATGTATGTCACGTCATTATCACTTCATTCACCGTAGTTTTATCTATCACTTTCATAAAAATTTACGTTGCTTGCTGTTATTTATGATGTAAAGGGTGGTTTTTTAACAGTGCAGGGAGGGTTTATACAGTACGTGAACGAAAAAATAATTGTAAATGAGTATGTATGTCACATCATTATCACCTCATTCACCGTAATTTTATCTATCACTTTCTATAAAAATTTACGTTGCTTGCTGTTATTTATAATGTAAAGGGTGTTTTTTTAACAGTGTAGGGAGGGTTTATACAGTACGTAAACGAAAAAATAATTGTAAATGAGTATGTATGTCACGTCATTATCAATTCATTCACCGTAATTTTATCTATCACTTTCATAAAAATTTACGTTGCTTGCTGTCATTTATAATGTAAAGGGTGTTTTTTTAACAGTGCAGGGAGGGTTTATACAGTGTAAATGTAAAAATATATTAAAATATCTATGTACATATAGGCGGATTTCCTGGTTCGCGCCGGGTCCCGGAACCGAACTACCGCGATAAGTGAGGCAACACTGTGTATATATATATATATATATATATATATATATATATATATATATATATATATATATATATATATATATATATATATATATTACAGTTAATGCGTATAATCAGTTAATATGTATATTCCCTGAAAGAAAACAGTTAATACATATATTACCTAACCTAACCTAACCTACTTTTAGTATATCAAGAATATCAAGAGTTATCGTATTTTATTTTTCATATTGTATTGTCATATTTTCACTTCACCCCTTCAATTTTTAGTTTAGGGAATATGTATAAAAAATGCCTCCAAATTTCAGGTAATATGTATAATAACTGAAATTTTTAGTTATTCTATATATTCCCTGAGTGAAACAGGTAATATATCTATTAACTGTTTTTTTTTCAGGGAATATACATATTAACTGTAACATATATATATATATAAAAACTTTTTATTTGTCAAAAGTTATAAGCAATAACTCCATATACAAAAGTTCATAAACCCCCTGAGAAGTAGGAAGGTTGAGTCAAGAAAATACTTTATTCCTTGTGGGAGAAAAGTAAAAAAGCAGATTCCCAGTCTCCTCACTCTGCTCAATTTAGTCAACTTTTACGATACGCAGGGAAACACGAAGGAAATATACTTTAACCCCCTCAGAAATAAGTAGTTAATCCACTGTCTTAATTTTGTACAAGTCAGATATATAAAGGACGAGAAAGCTTACTTAGCATGTATACTGGCTGCTTCAGCAACTGAAGGAAATGAAATGAACTGATTGTATCTTTTTGAGAGTGCCTCAGAAACTCTATGAATAGTTCGACATACTGTTGGCTGGCTTACCCGCAGACCATGCTGATCACCAACAACCTTCTGAAATACAGAGAGGGATAATTTTGAGTATAAATCTATTTATATTCTTCTTTTATACGCCTAGCAATTTTATCCATACATACTGCCTTCTCTCACTAGAATCAGCAGGAAAAAGAGAAAAATGAAAAAACTTGATAACAAAAATACCTCAATAAAAGTACAGTATATTCCATTTGTAGACTCTTGCTATTAACTACACTAAAACAGCCACTACAAAGAGCTGCATATAATTAATTCTCATCACACATTATGTTCCGGAGATGGTATAATTTTGTATTAAAGTTAATTATGTTACAGAAATCTAGTTCAATATATTCATTTTAATCAAGTCGGTATAATACAGAAACCTAATTCACCCAAAGCCTTTATCAAATAAGCTAACCTAATTCATTACTAGTCTTCAATACAAGAAACAATAATATGAAAATTAATCCACACTTTAAAAGGCATAGAGGAAACAATAAGATCTCAACATTTTTTCCCTCCACCAAGCCTCATCATCCTGATGAGGCCCAGTAGAGTGAAAATTTTGAGCACATTGATTTCTTTATGCCTTTCTGAGTGTGGATTAATATTCCTACAAACCTGATAAGACCCACTGCAATAAAAGTGAAGGGCAATCAATAGCTGATACACAGCAGGAAGAGGCCGGCCACGATTATCTGTTCTCTCTATATCACTCTGAATCATTCTCAGAAGTTCGCAAAATGACTCCTTAGATAATCTAAAGAAAAGAATATGTGAATTAGTCCAAAGAACCATAGTGCCTCATAGTAATTATATAAGATGATACTTATATGCAAATGTGATATTAGCAGTGGTGGCTCGTAGCCAAAATTAGTGGGGGTGCTGCTTCAGAATATTTTTAGCCATTGTTTTAGTATTGTGTAAAACGAAACAAACATATAAAAAGAAAATTTATACATAAACTTGATAAAATCCTAAAAAAAAAAAAAATTACTAATAGCTTAAATTGTTACAGTTCAAGCTTGATCCATTCATTTCCATACAAAATCCATTCTTCTTGTTTTACTTTACGAGAAGAGATGAATAATTTTCTCTTTGATCTCTGGATGACTGTTGAGGAAATTATTCTCCATTGAAAACACTGCAAGTGCATTTAGTCTTTCAGGATTCATACTGCTCCTTAGAAAAGTTTTTATTCTTTTCAATGTTGAAAAGCAGCGTTCTAGCTCTGATGTAGTCATAGGAATTGTCAAGAAGATTTTTATCTGTTTCGTAATTTCACTAAGAACATCATCTAGATTATTTTCCAAAATAAATTTCAGCAGCTCTATTAATTTGCAATATTCATGCATATCGGATCTACAATAGAATACTCTTAGTTCACTTTCAAGCCTTTTTTGGTCAATCATGGGATATGCTTCAATGGTCACTATCTCTTCTGTAGGCAGTTCATTCTTAAAACTAGAGAAGTTTTTCTTGTTGAACAATTTAGCAGCTACTAAGTGCTTAGTGGAAGAATACCTGTCCATTATATCAACACATGTACAGTCAGACACTTCCTTACCTTCTGCCATGAGTGTCTTTGAAGGATTCTCACAGTACTATACGAGGTTCTTATTTCTAAAATAGCAGTTTTGGAATATGTTATATATTCAGTGAAATTCAACACACTGATAGCTCAGACATTTGATAGTGCATATGGTTGTAAATTACTTTAACATGAGGAATAATCTGATGAAAATGCTCTAACCAATACATGAAATTATCATCATTCAGGTATTTTAAAATTCCTGTTGCTTCTGCAATGGTTTGATCTGCATTTGATGTTGACTGAATTTCAGTAAGGCAGCTTTGTAAAGGTTGCAAATTTTCATGAACTCTGTTTACGGTCTGGATGTTAAAGTTCTACCTTGCAGAGGATGGACATGGAATGCTGACCTCCATATGCTTCTTGAGAATGGATACACACTGTGGTGATCTTGAGAAGAATGTTGGAATAGCCAATATGTTAGAGAAAAATATTCTTGTGTTCCATGTAATACTTGCTGCAATTCTCATTATTTAATTAATGTGATGTGCATTATTGTAAACTGTATCTATTTTTGCTTGAACTCCTGCTTTTTTGCCTTTTATGACATTTGCACTGTCAAATGTATGAGCTATCAGTTTTTATCCATTTCCTTGAAGGATTATGTCTATTGTTCTAGAATACATTTTGATGTGCCATCTGCAGTTTGAATTTCTGGGATAAAGGATCCCCCCAAAAAGCTCATATATTTCTCAAGTCTACACATACTGTAGAACTATGACCATTTGAGTGTGTTCCAAAACATCTGTTGTGTCATCAGCCATGACAGCTACAAAAGAAGCCTCTCTAATTTCTGTCCTTATCCCCTCATGGTATATTTGTAGGAGGCAGTCAAGTATCTCATTCTGAATGGTCGTAGAAACACTTTTGAAAACCATACTGGTTTCTAAGTGAGTCTTCAAATCTGGATCTAATTTAGTGGCAAAATTTATTAATCCTCTAAATACCACCGGATTTAATGAAGCGTCTTTTCCATCATGTTCACGTAAGGGAGTTTCAAAGTTTGCACAAAAGAAAATACAGTATAATTTTGGATAATAGTTCATGGTTCTTTTTAACCTTCATGTTATTCTCACCGATTGAAAGTCTGTATGACTCACTAAGTTTTTCCTTAATATGAACGTTTCCTAAATTTGATAGTGAAACTACATTTTCAAAATGCTTCTTTGACTTCTCATGTTTTTCAGTTTTTTCTTTCATATTGTTTTTATTTCTAAAACCATCTTTTGTCCGCGTTACATCACCTCCAAACAGCAAACACGGGAAGCAAAACAATGCATTTTTTATTTCACAGCTGCAAAGCCAACTTTCCGTTGGTACCAATCGGAATTGAAGCTACAAATATACTTCTTGTTGTTGCTTATTCTATGTTCAGATGTTTGAATATCAGGTTTTGAATGGCCTCTTTTATTGACTGTAACTTTCTCAAGGCGAGACAACTGTGATATCTTTAGCTGTTGAAGTTCAATTATATTCACGGAACTTATTTCTTGGGGATGCAAGGAGGCCATAGTTAATTATTTAAGTTTTCTGTAAAAGAACAGAACCGAAAAAAACTATGAAGTAAATAGAATAGCTGGAGGCATGATAATCATCTAATGCTACACTTTATCACATTCACGAATATGGTACACAGTTATTTAGCACAACACATGCCGAGTCAAAAAGAAGCATAACCTTACAGAGGCACAACAGGGTCAGCACTGAGGGAGTGACTGTGCTCTCTCAACCTAGCATGCAGCTTCTCATCTCGGACAGGTACACATGCGCACAACAGCCAAACAGCACGTCGCTGGAACTGTGAAGTGCCCAGTTCCATACAAGGATTTTTGTAATGTTTACATGAGCTAGGGGATGGCTACTAACATTAAACTTAAGGATTATATAATGCACAAGTATAAAGAAAGAATTAAAGGATAAAATTCATTATGCATGTTACTGATAATATCGAGTGAAAATAAGGGGTGCTGCAGTTCAGTGCACATACACGAGCAGCCACTGAGTATTACTTTAAGTCATTTGTCCTTAACTGTCAAGAAATAGATAATACAGTCTTTGAAACTAATTCATTTCAGTTTATTAATGAAAATTATATATTTACTAATTGCCTGCATAAAAATATATTAATATAAAGTGTACCATACCATCAAAAGAGCTAATATAATTTTCTTAAAGCAAACTCATTAGATACCAAGGATCATCACCTGAAAGTGAATATCCTAAGCTATAGTGAAAGTCTTCTGCCATGGGAGGAATATAAATGTGAAATTCTTCCTTCAGCATCACCAAGGACATTTATTTGAGTCGTCCTAATACATAACAATGGGGCAAGGAGGTACACTAAAGTTGCAGAGGTGTAATGGATCGAGGCTGACTGAATGATTATATATGGTGCAGCCTAATTTACGTGATTAAATATTGTATCTTGTTGACCTAACTTGAGAGATGGCAAAAACACAACATTTTATGTCTCATAATAGTCTCCATTCAAACAGCGGTGAACACAGATATGTTGGGGCTGGGGGATTAAGGCTGTATGCATGATATTGTGAAGCCTAACTTAAAGGATTAAGTTTTGTATCTTGATGACCTAATTTGTAATGAATTTTTCTATACTGAAAGGATGTATATGCTTTTAATGAAGTGGAATTCTATAAAAATAATTTTGCTAAGGAGTTTGTAGTATCTCACAGTAATAATGATTTGGAGTTATCTAGAAATTATTTTCATATCATTTTGAAATTATATGAAAAAATGCTACAGAGGAAACTTTAGTATCTCAAAGTGATGATAATGATCACTGAATCTATATAAACATTAAATTTGAGAATGAGTTATTGCAGCTATATTTGCATATAATGTAGACAGGGAATATATTTTCATCTAGGCATAACGTTTCTTAGAGAAACAAAAGAAATGTCACCATTATTATGGAGAGAGCTTTATAAATTGCTTACAAAAATTAAACAAATCGCATATCATTACTAATTAAAGATGTTTAGTTTTCTTACTAAGTGATAGTATTTCTCATTTCCCTTATGGATAAATGTAATAATATCAATTTTATTGAAAATTATTTTATATATCATTAGAATATTATTGCTTGATCATTGATTGTGTTATACTCAATGGTATGCATCAGTCAACATTAAAAGTCAAGAAAAAAAGTTTCTACTCCCAGGTAGGCTTATTAGCCTGTCAGTGCAAGCAATCCAACAACTGATCCTTGAGAACGGATGGTTTTGGGAAATTTAGACGGGATGCCACATCCTAACATCCCACAGTGGTCTCGATCACAAATTTTAGTATAATCCATGAAAGATATAAATAATATTCAAAAGTGCTTGATATTTATTAAACAACTGTTTTCAGCCTTTCATTTCCTTTAATTATTCAGTATATATAAGCATTTATGTATACTGAAGCAATTATCCCACAATGAACATTGACTCACAATCGAGAGAATACATCAGAACCTAAGGAATATTAAAAGGTTAGTTAGTTATTTACTGTTTTTGTGTCGTAATGAGTCCCCATTTGAGTAGGGGTGGACAAAGACAAGCTGGAGCTGAGGGATTATGGGTGGATATCCTTTCCAAAGCCCCAAGGCAGGATCAAACACACATTAGTCAGGCTTATCACTATCTGACTAATATGCTTTATCACTGAGCTGCCGTGGCTCCAGTTCGGTCAGTTACAGACAACTTATTTTTACAGACATTTTACATACAACAAACTAGGTAGCCAAAACTTAATGAGTCATATTTCCCAAATGCTGAACTGATCCACCAACAACCAATGGAAATAGTCTAAAAGCAATTCCAGTTGGCTTAGCTCTATTTTTCCTCATTCTGTAAAAAGTATGAGACGATGAATTAAGGACTTTGTCTCTATTCCTTTGCAACAGTTGTGACCAATTTGCTGTCTTCATTGGGGTACTAAATCTTCTGTGCATTACTATACATTTGAAAGACATATTCTATTCATACTAGTTTTTTCTTGGAGTCTTTTATGTCATAATTAGTCCTCATTCAAATGAGGATGGACACAGACAAACTGAAGCTGGAGTTTAAGGCTGGAAGCACTTTCTAGTCCCGTGAGGCAGAATTGAACCTGCATCAGGATTGTCACTTCCCGACCAGCACACTCTATCATGCAAACACTGGAATAAAATTAGAAACCTGTAAATTTCTTGAAATTCACTGTCTTTATATTTGGAGAGAGGATCACCAGGATCTTGAAGCTCAGTGCTTAGTAAAAGATACTGTCTGTACCTCCTCATACGTATCTCTCTCCGCAGCATATCGGAGCTTGGATGCCTACAGATTCTCTGTAATTATAAAATATATCCTGTAAATGAAAAAGTCAGCACCAGATATATCTGAAAATTTTTAACAAATCTTAACTCATGCAATCCTTTATAAAACAGTACGTAAAACGAATTCCCTATCATTTCAACAGTTAGTAAATAAAATTTACACATTTTATTTTATTCTAATCTGTGGAAGAAGCTCAAACATGATATGGAAATGTCCAAAAAATTCTTTGTATTTAATTATTCATATATATATATATATATATATATATATATATATATATATATATATATATATATATATATATATATATATATATATATATATATATATATATATATATATATATATATATATATATGAATAACTTTTTACCCCGACTGGGACTTGAACCTAGGACTTATAATTATTAAGTGAAGGCACTACCAACTACACCACAGAAGGTTAAAAGGAATCAGACCTTTAGCTTATATCTGTTATAGTTAGGAATGAATGTATTCTATCTGAATGCCACTATGTTCATATTACAGATTCCCCAACCTCACTCGTGGCTTCATTTTCGCATTCAATTCAATTCCCAATCTCATTCGGGCCCAACAATAACCAAATAAGCACATTACATATGTGAAAACATGAATCGTTTTTTACCCCGACCGGGACTTGAAATTAGGACTTATAATTACTAAGTCAAGACGCTACCAACTACACCACAGAAGGTTAAAGGAATTAATAGTCTCCTTCAATTTTTGAAGTCCCTTGTAGAGAGGAAGGAGAAAGTCGATATAGGATAAGGTTGACGAAGGGAGAGGTGATGGCGCCGCATGAACGCTTTTAACCCCCTAGAGGACCACCAAACAAACAAACAAACATTTATTTCCATTTTTGTACAATGGTTATTCTTCTAAAAGTAAAAGTAACTTATAAGTAGATATGTAATTGAACTAATAAGTAAGAGGGTAATACATACAGTTAAATTAAATGTAGCTTTCCTATAAAATAAAAATGTTAACAACAATGTTAATAATAAAGTAGTAATAATAACACTCGATACAGTATCGTTATTATCGGCATCATCACCATATTTGTTTTCCTTACAATGAGAATAATTAGTTCTTAACTTAGAGAACAGAGACATCGATACCAGTTTACATATAGAGAGGTTAGTGTTAAGGGATATTGCATTAAATCACTGAGTTTAGGTCAAGTGCGAGCAGCAACTATTTGTCCAAAAGAAAGCTATATAGTTTGCCTTTGAAAGCTGTGAAGGAGGATGCAATTTCAAGATGCTCTGGAATAATGTTCCAGAATGTTGGCCCTTTAATAGTGATCATCTTTGAACCTGCTTCTGTTTGTTCTCTGAATAAAGAGCTCACTAATCTGTCTTGTGTTGGTTCCCTTTATATCCCTGACAGTTTTTAAATCAAATAGCTAGCTAGGATAATGATGGTCCAAAATTTTGTATTCTAAAACATAAATAGTATAAGTGACGTTTTCTGCATGCAGCCACCCAAGTTTATTGAGAGCTGGTGTGATGTGGTCATATTTTCTTATTCCTTCCAAGGCAACTCGAGTTGCAAAATTAATAAGCTTCCGTATTCTGTTTATCTGAGTCTTAGTGGTAGCTCCCCAAACAGTTGTGCAGTAATTACTATGACTTAGGGCTAGGGATTCAACAACACTTATTTGAGTGGTAGTCTCAAAATTGTCTTTTATACGTGATAAGTATATTAATGTTCCTGTAACCTTTTTGCATACTTTATCTAAGTCCAAACAACATGTAGTTATCAAAGTGAATTCCTAGGTTTTTGACTGCTTTGCTAGGTGTAATGATAATGCCGCAAAAATTAAATGTTGAATTTTCTGGAATTTGTGCTATATGGAACCTTGAACCAATAAACATGCATTGTGCTTTACTTTCGTTAATTAACAGCCCAATTTCCTGAAAATAGGTTTTAATTTTTGACAAAGTGTTTTCTGCTCTTAAGGTTAGCTCTGGTAGATTATTAATATCACCACTAAGGAGTACTTGAGTGGTATCTGCATATTATACGACAAGACAGTCAGATGTGAAAGAAGATAGTTCATTTATGTAAATGGAGAAGAGGATAGGACCAAGTACTGATCCCTGTGGAACACCAAATGATACATTTTTTGGCATAGAGATAATGTTATGACGTATAGATTGTTTGCGATTAGATAGATACTCTCTAGATCAGCTCGGATCAATATTTAGGTTAGTACATTTACTTATGAGAATTTCATGGTTTACACTGTCGAAGGCTTTGATAAGTAATAATACAAGAAGAAAGAATTTTTTCATATCTATATTATTATAGATACCATTCGGAACTTTGAGCAGTGCAGTTTCCGTCGAGAGTTTCGGTCTGAAACCATGTTGGTTAATAGCTAATATTCTTTTTGACTCTAAATATGACATAAGTTGGCATGCAACAATTTTTTCTAATATTTTAGAGAAAATGAGTAGCAGGGAATTGGGACGACAGTTTGTCACATCTTAGTCCCCCTTTTTATGCGGAGGTATTACATGTGATTTTTTAGGGTCAGGAAACTTTTTAATAACAGTGGAAGTGTTCATCATTAGAATATAAGATACAATCATGGGTAGAGCGTCTTTTTTTGATGAACTGAAATGGTATACCATCTGGACCATAAGAACCAGAGTTTCTTAGGCTCTTTATGGTAAGAATTAGGGTAGCACAATCGATAGGATTTATCTTGAAGTACTCTCTTGCGTTTACATTGGAAGAATTGACATTTAAGTAATTACTCATATTCACGGGGTTGATGTTTTCTTGTGTTTTCTCATATGTATTTTTGCCAACGTTAGCAAAATAGTTAATAAAGTTTTCCCCTTTGTCTTTCAACTCCATAATATTTTCATAACTTTCTGAGGTACTCTTTTCATTTGGTATCAAGCTTCTTATCACTTTCTATATTGCCGCTGTATCATGTCTAGAAAGGAAGGATAAGAGAAACTATACAAAAACAAATTTATGAATATATAAAAATTAAAAATAAATTGATGAACAAAATACGGAAGAGATAAATTAATAAAAAGAATGAGTCTTGCTGATGACCGGAAAGGATAAGGCTTCCTTTTGGAACCACACCAGCATGTACTGGGTTAATGTTGGAGAGGCTGAGGAACAGGTTTTCAACCTCATGAGCCCATGACAGTTTTAAAGGTCATATTTATTCAAAACATCAAAAACCATGGGAAAAATATAGTTTTCACCCCCAAATTGTGACGGACTCAATTGTAAAAATTTACAACAAAGAAAAAACGTGATGGAAAACTATGTAGTATTTACCTTTATTTTCATTATATTGGAGTTGTTGAATTGGTACTTGCTAAGATTAAAATTTCGCATAGAGTGATCTGTACGAAATATACAAGACAATCACACATATTCACTGATTAAATCATTTTTACCCCGAACTGCACTTGAACCGAGGACACAAATTATTGTTTGTTTACAGGATCACGTCGAAAAGCAATGCCTTTGCAACGGCGCTTCTTTTTCATATGAGTTGTCAATGTGCTTTCCTCTTGATTTCTCTTTTTTATTCAAATTGTTTATAAATTTTGATTTTGATTTTTTTTTTCTTTAGTCGTCTTCAAATAATAATTGTTCAATCAGGTATTCTTCATTCAAAATATATGGCTGTTAGAGTAAAGGTTCTTCGGTTCTCAAATCATTAATACCACAGATAAAAATGGTTACGTCTTAATTTCACACAATGAGCAATTTATATTTTCTTCCAGCATCTAGTTTTGTCGTTCAATTATAACATCTCAGTTATAGCATCTCAGATGGATATCGGAACTGAAACACCGGCAAAGTTTAACTTTAATAATTTTAAGAAAGGGCAGACCTCCTACAATAATATTAGAGAGGACACAAAACTTGTGAGTGATTACCTAATTGTGATTACCTAATTGTGATTACTTAATTGTGTTTACGGGAAAGAGCCCAAAGCTCGTATCTTCCCGTCTCCTGATCGCTTCCATTTTATACTTAGTGATACTTATCATACCTGTCCTTAAAACTATGGATTGAGATAGCATTAACTACCTCCTCGCTTAGCCAATTCCAATTATCAACTACTCTTACAATGAAAAAGTATTTCCTTACATCCTGCAAAGAAGTTTTCTTACGAAGCTTCAAACTATGACCTCTAGTTCTAGAGCCAGCCATATCAAAATATCGATCCCTATCCACTCTATCATAACCATGAAGGAATTTAAAGACTGTCACCATATCCCCCCTCACTCTTTTAGCTTCGAGTGATGGTAAGTCTAATTCCCTCAGCCTCTCATCATAACTGAGATTGAGTATTTCTGGCACCAGTTTCGTGGCATGTCTTTGAACTTTTCCAAGCTCAGCTATGTGCTTTTTCAAGTGTGGATTCCAACAGGGGGCTGCATATTCGAGTTTTGGCCTCACATAGGTTACATAAATATTTCTGAACATTTCCTTGTCCATGTGCCTGAAGGCTACCCTTACATTTCATAAGAATGCATATGCTGCCCTTACTATGCCATTTATATGTATTTCTGGAGAAAAATCTGCCAGTATGTTTACTCCTAGATCTCTCTCATTTTCTGTCTCTTGAAGTTGTACTCCAGCCACCGAGTAGTCAAGCTTGGGCCTTCTTGCACTTGTACCCATTCTCATTACCTTACATTTTGAAGTATTGAATTTCATTAGCCACTTTTCTGATCACTCATGCAGATTATTTAGATCCTCCTGAAGTTCTCTACCATTGTTCTCGTTTTTTACTTTCTTCACAATCTTTGCATCATCTGCAAACATATTCATGAATGAATTTACAGACTCTGGTATATCATTTACATATACAAGGAACAAAAGTGGCCCTAAAACTGAACCCTGTGGAACTCCACTACTAACTCTTCTCCATTCAGACACTGGGTGTCTTACTCTAAACCTCTGTTGCCTTCCTTCTAAGTAAGATTTATCCATTCCAAAACATTTCCACCTATTCTAGCCATTGCTTGCAGCTTCCTAATAAGTCTCCCATGTGGAACAGTGTCAAACGCTTTCTGGAAGTCTAGGAATATGCAATCTGCCCAGCCCTCTCTTTCCTGTAAGATTCGGCTTACCTCATCATAAAATTCTAATAAGTTTGTTACTGTTGATCTACCTTTTCTGAAGCCATGTTATGTGTGATTACCTAATTGTGATTACCTAATTGTGTTTATGGGAAAGAGCCCAAAGCTCGTATCTTCCCGTCTCCTGATCGGTTCCATTTTATACTTAGTCATACTTATCATACCTGTCCTTAAAACTATGGATTGAGATAGCATTAACTACCTCCTCGCTTAGCCAATTCCAATTATCAACTACTCTTACACTGAAAAAGTATTTCCTTACATCCTGCAAAGAAGTTTTCTTACGAAGCTTCAAACTATGACCTCTAGTTCTAGAGCCAACCATATCAAAATATCGATCCCTATCCACTCTATCATAACCATGAAGGAATTTAAAGACTGTCACCATATCCCCCCTCACTCTTCTAGCTTCGAGTGATGGTAAGTCTAATTCCCTCAGCCTCTCATCATAACTGAGATTGCGTATTTCTGGCACCAGTTTCGTGGCATGTCTTTGAACTTTTTCAAGCGTAGCTATGTGCTTTTTCAAGTGCGGATTCCAAAAGGGGGCTGCATATTCGAGTTTTGGCCTCACATAGGTTACATAAATATTTCTGAACATTTCCTTGTCCATGTGCCTGAAGGCTACCCTTACATTTCATAAGAATGCATATGCTGCCCTTACTATGCCATTTATATGTATTTCTGGAGACAAATCTGCCAGTATGTTTACTCCTAGATCTCTCTCATTTTCTGTCTCTTGAAGTTGTACTCCAGCCACCGAGTAGTCAAGCTTGGGCCTTCTTGCACTTGTACCCATTCTCATTACCTTACATTTTGAAGTATTGAATTTCATTAGCCACTTTTCTGACCACTCATGCAGATTATTTAGATCCTCCTGAAGTTCTCTACCATTGTTCTCGTTTTTTACTTTCTTCACAATCTTTGCATCATCTGCAAACATATTCATGAATGAATTTACAGACTCTGGTAGGTCATTTACATATACAAGGAACAAAAGTGGCCCTAAAACTGAATCCTGTGGAACTCCACTACTAACTCTTCTCCATTCAGACACTGAGTGTCTTACTCTAACCCTCTGTTCCCTTCCTTCTAAGTAAGTTTTTATCCATTCCAAAACATTTCCACCTATTCTAGCCATTGCTTGCAGTTTCCTAATAAGTCTCCCATGTGGAACAGTGTCAAATGCTTTCTGGAAGTCTAGGAATATGCAATCTGCCTAGCCCTCTCTTTCCTGTAAGATTCGGCTTACCTCATCATAGACTTCTAATAAGTTTGTTACTGTTGATCTACCTTCTCTGAAACCATGTTGCCTCACTGACAAAAAGTTGAAGGATTCCAAGTGAAGGGAGATATGTTTCCTTAGTAGTTTCTCCATAACTTTGCAAACTATGCTGGTCAAGGAAACTGGTCTATAGTTCAGAGCCGTATCCCTCCTTCCCTTTTTGAAGATAGGTATCACATTTGCTTGTTTCCAGCATCTTGGAATCTCCCCTGACTCCAGTGACTTTTTAAATATGATACTTAGTGCCACTGATATTGAGTTTGCGCATTTTTTAAGCACATGAGGGGATATGTCATCAGGACCTGTAGCTTTATGAACATCTAAATCCATCAGCGCTTTGCATGCCTCTGTGGCTGTAAGGTTGATGTTCTCTAATACCGGCCCTTGAGCTTCTATCTCTGCAATCTGAGGGGGTGGGGTATTTTCTACAGTAAATACTGACTGAAACTCCTTTTTCAATTCTTTGCAGATCTCTTCATCCGTCTCAGTGATGCTCCATCCGCTCTCTTTAGCCTTAAAACCTGTTCTTTTACCTTCAGTTTTCCTCTGATAAAGCTGTGGAAAAGCTTGGGATTTTATTTAGCCTTCCTGGTGATGTCCCTCTCATAGTCTCTCTCTGCCTCTCTCCTTTTACTTAGGTAGTCATTTCTTGCTATTTTGTAGGTTTGCCAGGCATTTATGTTTTTTCTCCTCCTATACCTTTTCCAGCATTTGTCTCTCCACTCCTTAGCTCTTTTACACTCATTATCGAACCATTTCTCTCTGGCATGAATTACACCTACTTTGGTGACAGGTATGCAGCAATCTACTATCTTCCCATATTTCTCACAAAAGATGTCATACATTTCTTGTACAGATTTGTTGTAAAATAAGGTTCTCCAGTCAATAACTGCAAAAAGCTCATTCATTTTGATGTAATCTCCTTTCGGATAGTTCCTCCTCATGTCCTCAGTGCCTCTACTCTCAGGCAGAATATCTTCAATGATATACTCCATCAACAACACACAGTGGTCACTCTTTCCAATTGGTGGTTCATACTCAATTTTTTCAATATCCAACACATTATCTGTGAATACTAGATCAAGTAGTGATGGCTCATCCCCACCCCTGGCCCTTGTTGGTTCCATTACATGTTGGTGTAGGAAATTCCCTTGTACGCAATCTAGGACTCTTGCCCCGAATGAGTCCTCACCACTGTGTGGGTCAAGATTTATCCAATCTATCTCTTTATGATTAAAGTCTCCCATAATCAAAATCCTACATTTTTTTTCCTGTGCCATGTTAACAACTGAGTTTACGACTTCAATAGTACCTATATGACTTTCCTCATAAACTTCAAGCCTATTCTAGTTCCTTGGTGGGTTATATACAACAGTTATTATAATGCTCTCTGACCCAGTATTTATGCGAGCAACAAGAAATTCCTTGAACTCACTTTCTATAGCCAAGTTTATTTCTTCAACTTGAATCCTTTCACATTTGATCAGTGCTATCCCTCCACCAGTCCTCTCAGATCTTTCAACCCTTAGTATTCTGAAGCCCTTAGGAAAAACTGTGACACTGTTTTTGTCCTCACTCAACTTAGTCTCTGTAATTGCTACTATATCTGCCTTACTGTTGTGAATCCTATCTTTTAATTCTACTGCCTTACCAGCTAATCCATCAGCATTTGTGTATAACAATCTTAATGAGGCCCCATCCCCTGATCTTCTGTCATTATCTTCTTTATCTCCCCATTGTCTGGGAGAACTCTGATATGAAAATTTTTCTTCTCTTCTTCATTTCTTTCCTCATTTAACCTTCTTGCCTCTTGCGACAAGTTTTTGATCTTTCCCATCTCTTCCTGTGTTCTGTATCGTCTAATGAACACTTCTTTGAATTCTTGAAGATCTTTTAGACTTTTTTTTCTCAACAATATTTCCCTACATGTTTCCCCTCTCTCAAAGTTTACTTTTGTTGGTCTCGGCTTCTTTCCCTCGAATATTTACCTAGTTGGTGTATGCTTACAATATCCTCGGGACCACAAACTACTCTAAGCTTTCTTATCAGGTTTACAACCCTAGCTTTATTTTCTTCAAGTCTCCCCTGCCATGTTGGCTCCTGGGATTCGCTTATGCCTGAGATTACCACTGTCTTCTCCTTATCAAGTGCCTGTCTGATGAGTGGGTTTGCCCTTTCAATCACAATGTCTTTCATTTTTTCGATTATTGTCTCTTTATAGTCAACTGTTTGTATGTTTTCCAGTGCCACCACCTTTACAGCCTCTTTCACTGCCACATTCCCCTTTAGTGCATCAGCAAAGGAAGTTTTCATGGCATCATTTTCCATATTCAGCTCCTGGAACTCTTTTCTGAACTGTTCAATGTTTTCCTTAATCTGGACATTCCAAGCAGCAATCTCATCTCTCTCAGAAGAGAGCAGTGAACTAACATCTAATTCATTTAGGTTGTCATTCAGCTGTTTGTTTTTATCTTCTTGTTTACAAATTCTAGTTTCTAGTTGACTCTTTTCCCCTTCCAGCCTCTTTATTCTTTGTTCTAGTTCCTTTCTCTCCTGCCCTTGTGCTTTATTCGCTTCCTCCAAAGATCTTATTTCCTCTCTGAGTGTTTCATTCTCTTTCATTTCTCTATCCATATTTCATATTTTTTCATCAAGGCTTATAACTATTGCCTCTAAATTCTTGATTTTCTGTTTAAGTCTCCTAATGGCTACCCTTCCTACCGACCCATGGGTGGGAGAGGTTTGGGACAGAGATGGCCTCATTTTTATGTGTGTGTGTGTGTGTGTGTGATTACCTAATTGTGATTACCTAATTGTGTTTACGGGAAAGAGCACAAAGCTCGTATCTTCCCGTCTCCTGATCGCTTCCATTTTATACTTAGTCATACTTATCATACCTGTCCTTAAAACTATGGATTGAGATAGCATTAACTACCTCCTCGCTTAGCCAATTCCAAATATCAACTACTCTTACACTGAAAAAGTATTTCCTTACATCCTGCAAAGAAGTTTTCTTACGAAGCTTCAAACTATGACCTCTAGTTCTAGAGCCAGCCATATCAAAATATCGATCCCTATCCACTCTATCATAACCATGAAGGAATTTAAAGACTCTCACCATATCCCCCCTCACTCTTCTAGCTTCGAGTGATGGTAAGTCTAATTCCCTCAGCCTCTCATCATAACTGAGATTGCATATTTCTGGCACCAGTTTCGTGGCATGTCTTTGAACTTTTTCAAGCTTAGCTATGTGCTTTTTCAAGTGCGGATTCCAAAAGGGGGCTGCATATTCGAGTTTTGGCCTCACATAGGTTACATAAATATTTCTGAACATTTCCTTGTCCATGTGCCTGAAGGCTACCCTTACATTTCATAAGAATGCATATGCTGCCCTTACTATGCCATTTATATGTATTTCTGGAGACAAATCTGCCAGTATGTTTACTCCTAGATCTCTCTCATTTTCTGTCTCTTGAAGTTGTACTCTAGCCACCGAGTAGTCAAGCTTGGGCCTTCTTGCACTTGTACCCATTCTCATTACCTTACATTTTGAAGTATTGAATTTCATTAGCCACTTTTCTGACCACTCATGCAGATTATTTAGATCCTCCTGAAGTTCTCTACCATTGTTCTCGTTTTTTTACTTTCTTCACAATCTTTGCATCATCTGCAAACATATTCAAGA
Organism: Halocaridina rubra; assembly: GCA_037179515.1. Classification (NCBI taxonomy): domain Eukaryota; kingdom Metazoa; phylum Arthropoda; class Malacostraca; order Decapoda; family Atyidae; genus Halocaridina; species Halocaridina rubra. The sequence continues at coordinate 46,217 of JAXCGZ010011527.1, forward strand.
ATGAATTTACAGACTCTGGTAGGTCATTTACATATACAAGGAACAAAAGTGGCCCTAAAACTGAACCCTGTGGAACTCCACTACTAACTCTTCTCCATTCAGACACTGAGTGTCTTACTCTAACCCTCTGTTCCCTTCCTTCTAAGTAAGTTTTTATCCATTTCAAAACATTTCCACCTATTCTAGCCATTGCTTGCAGCTTCCTAATAAGTCTCCCATGTGGAACAGTGTCAAACGCTTTCTGGAAGTCTAGGAATATGCAATCTGCCTAGCCCTCTCTTTCCTGTAAGATTCGGCTTACCTCATCATAAAATTCTAATAAGTTTGTTACTGTTGATCTACCTTCTCTGAAGCCATGTTGCCTCACCGACAAAAGGTTGAAGGATTCCAAGTGAAGAGACATATGTTTCCTTAGTAGATTCTCCATAACTATGCAAACTATGCTGGTCAAGGAAACTAGTCTATAGTTCAGGACCGTATCACTCCTTCTCTTTTTAAAGATAGGTATCACATTTGCTTGCTTCCAGCATCTTGGAATCTCCCCTGACTCCAGTGACTTTTAAAATATGATACTTAGTGCCACTGATATTGAGTTTGCGCATTTTTTAAATACATGAGGGGATATGTCATCAGGACCTGTAGCTTTATGAACATCTAAATCCATCAGCGCTTTACATACCTCTGTGGCTGTAAGGTTGATGTTCTCTAATATCGGCCCTTTAGCTTCTGTCTCTGCACTTTGAGGGGGTGGGGTATTTTCTACAGTAAATACTGACTGAAACTCCTTGTTCAATTCTTTGTAGATCTCTTCATCCGTCTCAGTGATGCTTCCAACTGCTCTCTTTAGCCTTAAAACCTGTTCTTTTACCTTCAGTTTTCCTCTGATAAAGCTGTGGAAAAGCTTGGGATTTTCTTTAGCCTTCCTGGTGATGTCCCTCTCATAGTCTCTCTCTGCCTCTCTCCTTTTACTTAGGTAGTCATTTCTTGCTATTTTGTAGGTTTGCCAGGCATTTATGTTTTTTCTCCTCCTATACCTTTTCCAGCATTTGTCTCTCCACTCCTTAGCTCTTTTACACTCAATATCGAACCATTTCTCTCTGGCATGAATTACACCTACTTTGGTGACAGGTATGCAGCAATCTACTATCTTCCCATATTTCTCACAAAGGATGTCATACCTATCTTGTACAGATTTGTTGTAAAATAAGGTTCTCCAGTCAATAACTGCAAAAAGCTCATTTTGATGAAATCTCCTTTCGGATAGTTCCTCCTCATGTCCTCATTGCCTCTACTCTCAGGCAGAATATCTTCAATGATATAATCCATCAACAACACACAGTGGTCACTCTTTCCAATTGGTGGTTCATACTCAATTTTTTCAATATCCAACACATTATCTGTGAATACTAGATCAAGTAGTGATGGCTCATCCCCACCCCTGGCCCTCGTTGGTTCCATTATATGTTGGTGTAGGAAATTCCCTTGTACGCAATCTAGGAATCTTGCCCCAAATGAGTCCTCATCACTGTGTGGGTCAAGATTTATCCAATCTATCTCTTTATGATTAAAATCTCCCATAATCAAAATCCTACATTTTCTCTCCCGTGCCATGTTAACAACTGAGTTTATGACTTCAATAGTACCTATATGACTTTCCTCATAAGCTTCTAGCCTATTCTGGTTCCTTGGTGGGTTATATTCAACATTTATTATTATGCTCTCTGACCCTGTATTTATGCAAGCAACAAGAAATTCCTTGAACTCACTTTCTATAGCCAAGTTTATTTCTTCAACTTGAATCCTTTCACTTATGAGCAGTGCTATCCCTCCACCAGTCCTCTCAGATCTTTCAACCCTTAATATTCTGAAACCCTTAGGAAAAACTGTGATACTGTTTTTGTCCTCACTCAACTTAGTCTCTGTAATTGCTATTATATTGGCCTTACTGTTGTGAATGCTATCTTTTAATTCTACTGCCTTACCAGCTAATCCATCAGCATTTGTGTATAACAATCTTAATGAGTCCCCATCCCCTGATCATCTGTCATTATCTTCTTTATCTCCCCTGTTATGTATAACTTTTGTGCTGATTAATTCGTGCGCTTTGCATTGCGCTATTGTTTTGTTGTGTTTACTGAGGTAGAACACGCCATGTCGGACTTCTAAGTTTGAGTAATAAAACCTCCAATTTTCTCACGATTTTTAATGGCATTCTCCTCACCCATCTTTCTCAAAGTATGGAACAAATGGCGACGAGGTACAAAGGACCAATGCAGTAGCAAAAGGAACTTCTGGTTTGCAGTATTTAAGTGAATTTTTTGCAGTTTTGAGGTAGCCGGTAAATTGGGTAAGCTTCTGACTTCCGAGATTTTCGTTCCCGTGGCCGCCCTCCATAGGCTGTTTTGATCAAGATTTGCAGTTAGCGTTGGAGCCTTCATAGATGCCGTATTATAACTGTGTTTAAGCCTAATGCTGACGATTTTTCAAGATTGGAAAGCTATAGTGATTTTTTTCCAAGGTGTACCCTAGATTGATGATATCCTATGGTAGGCCAATTGTGTTTACCGGTAACCTTGTTTCCAGTGTTTTGTGTACGGTAGCCTTGATTGATCATAGCCTACCGTAAGCCTATGGTGCTTAACCCCAGTGCTTTGAGGAGTGGAGTAAAACAAATTGAATATAGGCCTAGCCTAGTACTATGATGTTTAGCTTATGTTGTCAGTGCTATAATATTTAGCCTATTCTGTCTGTGCCATGATTGCATGATGTGTATTTTGAGATTATTACCAGTTCACCCAGTGACTTAGCCTATAGTCATGCCTCAAGAAAATGAAAATAGGGCTAACCGCAGAGTGAACATTGATCATTTTAATCCTTCAAAGATTTCTTTTGAATTGTGGTTAAGTTTGTTGGAAGCAAATTTTTTAAATTTGGAAGTAACTGAGGCAAATAGTAAAAAAAAATTACTTCTGGTTTCTATTGGTACTGAAGTTTATGCTATTTTAGGAAACATTTGTGCCCCAGATTTACCACATACTAAGTCGTATGAGGATTTATGCAAATTACTTAAGGCACATTATGATGTAAAGCCTAGTTATCATAGAAGTTTATTGGCTTTTCAACAAAGGAGGAAAAAAAGAGGTGAGACATTAAAAGATTTGTATGCAGACCTGAAGTGTCTAGCCAAAGACTGTGATTTTGGTAGCAACTTTGATTCTCGTGTGCGGGATCAGTTGTTTATGGCTCTTGAAAATGAGGTTTATTTTTCAAATCTGGTTGCTGAAAATTTAAATTTGAAGGTTATGTCTTCTATTCAAATAGTTGAGAGAGTTTTGAATTTTGAACAAGCTTATGTTTCTGAAAAGTCTGGTGTTGTTCAAAAGGTTAAAACCCCAAACAATGGTTCTATAGTTCTGTCTGACAAGATATCAAGATTACCACAATATCATTTAAGGTAACAAAATAGGTCAAAGTCATAATTATGAAGTAAATTTTATGTATCGAAAATGAACAGACCAAAAATATCACACTACACGAAAAAGGCGGCAATACAGAGTCAGTGTTGCCATAAAAACAGAAAACCAAAACAATGTACAGTTCGTTATGACAACAAGAAGCAAAATTAAGGGATCACTTTACAACAACAACAAAATTATTAATAAATAAAGTGAAAATATATATATATATCAATTAATAAATACATTAATATATAAATAAAGAAGACATATATCATACCACTACAACACTCCAAATAAAGAAAGAAAATACACTATGCCACTACAACACTCCCCTGCCAGTACAGGAGTACATTAGTGTTTAATACTGATAATAGAAAATATAGATATATAATATATATGTGGAGACATAGATACAAAAATACAAATTAATAATATACATAATCAGGGTTACGATTAAATCTAACTCGACGAGATTTCGTAACAACAGATTGAGGTATTTTCTCTTCAATAACATCTTCATTATCAATATTTTCAGGAATAGATGCACTACTAGGAATTAATGTATCAGAATCTGTGTCATTTGTGGAATTAGAATCAGAAAAATCATTATTTACACTTGGTTCAATCACATCAGAATTGACAGCTTCTGGCACAGAATCATTATTTACAGTAGGTTCTGTCTCATTAGAACTGATAGTTTTTGGTATTGAGGCAGGTTTCAATCTATCTACAGATACAGTAGTTAAATTTCCAGAAAGCTGACGTAGAATAAAATATTTATCACCACGTTCCACAACTTCAAGTGGACCAAAGTAGGGAGCCTCTAAAGGGCGACGTACACGATCCACTCTAACCCAAACATGTGTACATGATTCAAGATCTTTTGGAACATAAGGTTTAACAGAGGATGAATGAAGGTATCCATAAGAGGATTCAGAAAAATCTAATTCACGCATTCGAGATACAAATTCAGTGACAATTTCTTTTTGTTGTGCAAAAGAAGGAATTTCAGTAGTTACCATGATTTTAGGACTAAGTAGCATACTTCCTGTTACCAAAGTAAATGGAGAAACTCCAGACTCTGTGGGGACACATCTTAAACCTAAAAGTACTATTGGTAAAGAAGCAAGCCAATCATCTTTACGTGCCATCAGAGATACTTTCAATACTCTATGTGATCTTTCAACCATGCCATTGGATTGAGGGTGATATGAAGTGGTACGCAGTCTATGAAATCCAATTATAGAGGAAAGTTGCTGAAATAATGCAGATTCGAATTGAGCACCTCTATCAGTAAAAACATATAATGGCACTCCAAAACGAGATACCCAACCTTTAATAAAAGCAAAGGCAACAGTGGTAGCAGAAATATCTGTGATGGGGATGGCTTCCAACCATCTAGTAGATCTGTCAATACAGGTAAGAACGTAGTGTTCTGGTGCTGTAAAAGACTGGCCAGGGACTTTACTAGGAGGGAGAGGACCAACAATATCTAAATGTACAAATTCAAATCTCCCAAAAGGTGCTGTAAAATTTGTAATAGGAGCACGGGTATGGCGGTGCACTTTAACTTGCTGACAAGAAGTACACTCTTTAGTCCAACTTCGAATATCTCGATCCATATTAGGCCAAAAGTACCTAGCTTTGATAAGGCGCAACGTACCTTTGACTCCTGGATGTGAAATGTTATGCATAAGTTGAAATACTGATTTACGACAAGCTAAGGGAAGAAATGGTCTTGGATGGGGTGTTGACACGTCACAATATAAGTCATGATTCTGAATTTTGAAAATTTTCAATCTCTCTTTGTAATTAAGAATTTCTGTGTCAGTGGATTGGCTCTCAGCTATACTGGTTAAATCATGTAAGTCCACTGAGACAGAAGATACAGGTAATGGTCTGGAAAGACAATCTGCTACAATATTGTCTGCACCCTTGATATGTACAACATCTGATATATACTCGCTAATTAAAGACCAATATCGTTGCTGTCTATCTGACTTGGCTGTATGAGGATTCTTAAATGCAAAAACAAGGGGTTTATGATCAGTAAATAAAACGGTTTCACGTCCTTCAATTACATGTTTAAATTTTAGTACAGCCAGATACGCAGCAAGCAGTTCTCGGTCAAAAGTAGAATAACACCTCTGAGTTTCTGATAATTTCTTTGAAAAGAATTCAATAGGGACAAATTTACCATCCTGAATTTGGTGTAACGCAGCTCCAGCTGCCACTTGGGAACAATCAGTCACCAGATGCAGTGGAGAATTACACTTACTAGTGAAATATGCAATGGTACAAGCATTGTTAAGTGACTCTTTAGCACTTACAAAGGCAGATTCTGCTTCCGAATTCCATACTAGTTCTTTAGATTTAGGTTGTAATCTAATTAATTCGGTCAAAGGATATACAACATCAGCAAAATGCGGTACCATTTGTCTATAGTAATTGAGCATTCCTATAAACCTACGTAAGGCAGCAGAATCTGCTGGCTTAGGAAAATCAACAATATCTGTCTGTTTATGAGAACCAGGTTTTAAACCATTAGCAGTGATCAAATATCCTAAATATTCTATTTCATTTTTAAAGAATTCACATTTATCAATAGAAATTTTAAGATTATTAGAGCTTAGGATTTCAAATACTATAGACAAATGTTTCTTGTGCTCTTCTGTATTCTCTGAAAATATCAGAATATCATCCAGGTAAATAAATACAAAATCAAGGTTTCTAAATAAATTGTCCATCAAACGTTGAAAAGTGGCAGGGGCATTCCGAAGACCATAAGGCATATATAAATATTCAAATAGCCCAAAGGGTGTGGTTACTGCTGTCTTTTCAACATCTGAAGGATTCATAGGGATCTGGTGATAGGCTTTTAACAAATCAATTTTACTGAATATCTTTTTCTTGTAAAGCTTTAATGATACACTACTAATATGTGGTAAAGGATATTTATCTGGCTTGGTCAAAGTATTAAGTTGCCTAAAATCACCACATACTCTCCACTCTCCTGGCTTAGGTTTAGGAACTAAATGAATGGGTGAAGCCCAAGGTGATTTAGAGGGTTGTACAATACCCATATCCAACAACTGTTTAAATGCTTCCTTGGCAGCAGAATATTTGTCTGGAGCCAACGGACGACATCTAGCAAATGTCGGAGGAGAACTCCCTGTATCTATATAATGAAAAACATTAGAATTCTTGAAAGAATTATTAGCTGTAAGAGGCTTAACACAGGACAAGAGTGAGGGAAAATCTTGGAACAACTGTTGTACAGAATCAGGTAAATAGTTCAAATTATTAATCACATAAGAAACATTATGATTTGCAATATCACCTTTTACAGAACATTGTGTTATATTGTCATGTAAAGTTTTATTCTTACAATCAATAAACAATCCAAAATTGCAAAGAAAATCATTACCTAATAAAGGTGTACATACATCTGCAACAACAAATGTCCACTTAAATCGACGGCGCAACTGCCGAATATCAAGGTCAAGAATAATTTCACCATAAACTTTTATTGACTCACCAGTGGCCGTAGAAATATTAACTGCTGTTGGCCTTAATAAAATTTCTGAAACATACTTATAAGGAATAATGGAGACTGCTGCTCCTGTATCCACAGTGAAGACCATGTCACTACAACCAATTTTGGCTACAACCTGTAGAAGTGGCAGAACAGAAGTGGCCGTAGCTACAATTTTCTCTTCTGTCTGCTTTATTAGTTTTCCGAACTAGGAAAATTCCGTGCGGGCGACGAGGACCTAGACGTTGATGCTGGGGACGGCGCTCTAGAAGAATCCTTCATCTGGATATTTTGAGATTTATTCGGCCATTGGCACCACGGCTTGCACCATTTAGCCCGAGTTCCATAATATAAATGGGCACGACAAACTTTTGGACATTGATTTTGATGGAACGGTTGCACTCCTAGGCCTACAGGTGGATTCTTGGAAATTGATACATACTGGGATGTACTAGCTTGACGAGAAACTGACGACTGATCAACAACATTGATGGGTTTAGCCCTATTATTATTTTGAGAAAATACAACTAGTTCATCTGCAAGCTTGCCTAAAGCTGGTAAATCCATATTTTGCTGAGAGGCTAAAACTGCCGAAATACTACTGGGAACTGCTTGCAAGAATTTATGTTTCACTAGGTCATCTGTTACTCCTAATTTAGAAGCAGTTCTGCGAATTTCTTCTAAATAAACTGAAGGCTTGCCATGCATTACTGTATTACTTATCAAATCATTGAAAAGTTCAGGCTTGGTCTGTTCAAAAAGATTTGTGAGGTATGCTTTAATTATATCATAGTCTCTCCTATTTAAAGTGTCTTGGGGAACACGTTCTACAACAGTAGGGGGCAAGGCAGATAACACATGGAAAAATTTTGTTTCACTGGATTTCACATTAGCTAAGCCAAATTGAGCTTCAAGAATAGAAAACCACCCTGAAACGCAGGTGTCCATGAATGCAGGGGCTTTCACTGCTATGTGCCTGACAGCACTAGACTTATCATCATCAGAATCGGGCATTGTTTATGACAGCTTATCTTGGAGTACAAATACTGAAAGAAACCTAGGCCTTGCCTACCGGTATGATGCTGAAGAAATTTTTGTCACTTAGGCCTATCTTGTCAATTACAAATATCTTGTCACCCCTATATCTTGTCCCTCCCATATCTTGTCACTCCGGGGTCACCACTTTATAGTTCTGTCTGACAAGATATCAAGATTACCACAATATCATTTAAGGTAACAAAATAGGTCAAAGTCATAATTATGAAGTAAATTTTATGTATCGAAAATGAACAGACCAAAAATATCACACTACACGAAAAAGGCGGCAATACAGAGTCAGTGTTGCCATAAAAACAGAAAACCAAAACAATGTACAGTTCGTTATGACAACAAGAAGCAAAATTAAGGGATCACTTTACAACAACAACAAAATTATTAATAAATAAAGTGAAAATATATATATATCAATTAATAAATACATTAATATATAAATAAAGAAGACATATATCATACCACTACAACACTCCAAATAAAGAAAAAAATACACTATGCCACTACAGTTCCATGAGTAAGTCAGTTTCTTGTAAACACTGTGGTTACCCTCATGATAGTGCAAAATGTCGCTTTAAGAATTTAACATGTAATTTATGTGGTAAGAAAGGACATTTAAAACAAGTTTGTTGGAAGGCTTCAAAAGATGTCAAAGGTAATGTGAAGCCAAAGCCAGTAAAAGAAAGTTTTAATAAGGCTTCTGAGAAAAAACATAAGGTTAAAGTTAAAGCAGTAGACAAGGTAGCATTTTCCAGTGATACTGATGAAGAAAGACTGTTGTCAGTAAAAAATGTCAATGCTATTGGTAAAGATGAAGTGAATATTTTGGTTAATGGTAAGTTTGTACCTTTTGAGGTGGATACAGGTGCTGCTGTGAGTACCTTGACTAAAGATTGGGTTCATAATTTGGGATTGTCCATTGTAGATTGTAATAAAACGTTAAATGCTTATGATGATCTCAAAATAAAATGTTTTGGGTAAAGTTGGAGTGGATGTTTACTATAATTCTCTGCAAGTGAAACAGACATTTTATGTTGTAGGGAATCATAATTCTAACTTTTGTGGTAAAGATTTGATGCCAAAAATAGGTATTTATTTGTCTGGTATTAATGATTCTTCTAAAATTAATAAAGTCAATGGTTCTGTGGTAGAATTGTTGAATGATTATGAAGTTAATCCTAATAAACCCATTTCAGATATTACAGCTCACATTCATGTTGAGAGTGATGTAGTTCCAAAATTCAGAAAACACAGATCAGTTCCATTTCACTATAAACCTTTAGTTGAAGATGCTTTAAATAAACTGATTGTAGATGATATAACTGAGCCTGTTAACCATAGTGAGTGGGCTGCCCCCATTGTTACTGTGTTGAAATCGGATAAGGAGTCTGTACGTATCTGTGGAGATTTTAAAGAATTGAATACATGTACATCATGTGACCAATATCCATTGCCTAAAATAGATGAGTTGTTAGCATCTATTGGTAAGGGAAAGATTTTTTCTACTATTGATTTAAAAAATGCATATTTACAGATTTCTGTGAGTGAAGAAAGCCAAAAGTATTTAGTAGTAAATACACATAAAGGTTTGTTTAAGTACAAAAGATTACCTTTTGGTCTTTCTTCTTCACCAGCTATATTTCAGAGATTTATTGCTAACCTGTTGAAAGATGTAGAGGGAGTTGATGCTTATTTAGATGACATTATTGTAAGTGGTGAATCTGAAGAGCAGCATGATCTTAGGTTTATTGAAGTTTTAAAAATTTTGCAAGAGCATAATGTTCAGATTAACAAGAAAAAATGTGCTGTTAAGGTTTCTTCTTTAGAATATCTTGGATTTTGTATCTCAGGTGAAGGAATCAAACCTTCCCCTAAGAAGGTCAAAGCTATTCTAGATTCTCCACCCCCTACGTCTGTTGCAGAGTTGCAATCTTTTATTGGAATGTTGACATATTATTGTAAATTCATTAAGAATTTTTCTTCCAAGCTGGCCCCCTTGTATGAATTGCTAAAAAAGAATAAAGTTTTTAAATGGTCTGAACTTGAAAACAAAGCTTTTGAAATTGTAAAATCTGATTTATCAAAAGGTCCCCTTTTGGCTATTTATGATGGTAATAGTCCACTAGTTGTTGAAGTGGATGCGTCTCCTATTGGTGTAGGATGTGTATTGTTGCAAAAAATTGATGGAAGAGAATTACCAGTTTATTTTGCTAGTAAAAAACTGACATCAGCTGAACAGAACTATGCTCAAATTGACCGAGAAGGGCTTGCCTTAGTTTTTGGGTTGAATCGCTTTAGATATTTTTTACTTGGAAGACAATTTGAAGCAAGGACCGACCATAAACCACTCTTAGGTTTATTTGGCAAAGGGCGTCATATTCCTACTAATGCCAATGCTCGTATTCAGCGTTGGGCACTGTTTCTCTCTCAATATGATTTTGAGCTTACTTACAAAGTGGGTAAAGAAAATGTTGTGGCTGATGCCCTTAGCAGGTTGCCTATTGATGATGATCATAAATCCATGACTCCAAATGAATACATTAAGTTAGTTGAAGCTTTAGATTTTGAAGATATTTCTTTTTCAAAAATCAGAAATTGTACTCAGAAAGATGAGGTTTTGGGTCAACTCATGCATAATATAAGATTTGGTTGGTCTACAAATGATTTGAGATTACATGAATATAGTTCTGTTAAGTCTGATCTTAGTTTATATGACAATGTAATTTTGTACAGAAACAGAATTGTAATACCTACCAGCTTAAAATGTAAAATACTTGAGCACTTACATAGTGGTCATAATGGGATAAATGTGATGAAAGCAGAAGCTAGGAATTGGGTTTGGTGGCCTAAAATTGACCAAGATATTTCTGAAATTACAAAGAATTGTCCAGTTTGTTTTAAAAATTTTCAACCAAACCAAGCTCCTGTGTTGTCATGGTCTACCCCTGATAAGGCATGGTCAAGACTTCACATTGACTATGCTGGACCCATAGATAACAAATATTTTCTTGTAATTGTAGATGCATATTCTAAGTTTCTAGATGTTCAAGTTACTAGTTCAATGACTTCAAGTGTTACCATTGAATTGCTTAGAAAAACATTTTCTAATTTTGGTATTCCAGACATTGTTGTCTCGGATAATGCTCCATATTTTGTGTCCGAGGAGATTAAAGCTTTTTATAAGAAAAATGGTATTCAACATTTAACTCCTGCCCCATACAATCCATCATCTAATGGGTTGGCGGAAAGAGCAGTTCGAACTTTAAAAGAGGGCTTAAATAAATTCAACAGTGGATCATTGAATACTAGAATCTGTAGATTTTTGTACAATTATAGAAAGAGTATGCATAGTGGTATAGGTAAATCACCAGCAGAGTTACTATTTGGAAGATGTTTTAAAACAACTTTAGTATCTGTAAAATGTTCCCCTAACAAAGACAGAGACCTGGAAAAATTGTCAAAGAAAGTTTTCTCTGAAGGGACAAATATGTACAATGTTGGTGATGCAGTTTTTGCTAAAAATCTTGGGAAGGGAGAGACTTGGATTGAAGGTAAAATTATTGAAGTGCTTGGTGTAAGAAATTATTTGGTGCAAGTTCATGATTTTGGTAATATATCATGGAAGAGGCATCATGATCAGCTTATGCCTAGATTTACTGGTACTTGTATTAAGACACCTAGAGAGTCTCCAATGCCCTTAGTTTCTTCGAATGTAAGTAATTATTCCTGTGCCTCTAGTTCCACTAATGATGTTGAAGTATCTTCACAAAAGTGTGATGTTTCAGTTCAACCTGATAGTAATTGTATTGAGTCTGAAGACACAGTCTCAGAAACTGAAAGGTGTGGTGTGAATGATAAACAGATTGTATCACCATCTCCAGTATTACGGAGATCAAAGAGAATTATTAAGCCACCAGAAAAATTAAATTTGTAATGTCTTTTGTTGCCATAATATATTGATATTTCTGTATAATGATTGTTGTATGTTGATATTTTTCTGATCCATTTTTGATAAGTTTTGTATGTTTTTTCTTGGAGGGAGGAATGTTATGTATAACTTTTGTGCTGATTAATTCGTGCGCTTTGCATTGCGCTATTGTTTTGTTGTGTTTACTGAGGTAGAACACGCCATGTCGGACATCTAAGTTTGAGTAATAAAACCTCCACTTTTCTCACGATTTTTAATGGCATTCTCCTCACCCATCTTTCTCAAAGTATGGAACATCCCCTTTGTCTGGAAGAACTCTGAAATGAATATTTTTCTTCTCTTCTTCATTTCTTTCCTCATTTAACCTTCTTGCCTCTTCCAACAAGTTTTTTTTTTATCTTTCCCATCTCTTCCTGTGTTCTGTATCATTTAATGAACACTTCTTTGAATTCTTGAAGGTCTTTTAGACTTTTTTTCTAAACAATATTTCCCTACATGTTTCCCCTCTCTCAAAGGTTACTTTTGTTGGTCTCGGCTTTCTTTCCCTCGAATATTTGCCTAGTTGGTGTATGTTTACAATATCCTCAGGACCACAAACTACTCCAAGCTTTCTTATCAGGTCTACAACCCTAGCTTTATATTCTTCAAGTCTCCCCTGCCATGTTGGCTCCTGGGATTCGCTTATGCCTGAGATTACCACTGTCTTCTCATTATCAAGTGCCTGTGTGATGAGTGGGTTTGCCCTTTCCATCACAACGTCTTTCATTTTTTTTATTACTGTCTCTTTATAGTCAACTGTTTGTATGTTTTCCAGTGCCACCACCTTTACAGCCTCTTTTACTGCCACATTCCCCTTTAGTGCATCAGCAAAGGAAGTTTTCATGGCATCATTTTCCATATTCAGCTCCTGGAACTCTTTTCTAAACTGTTCAATGTTTTCCTTAATCTGGACATTCCAAGCTGCAATCTTGTCTCTATCAGAAGAGACTGTGAACTAACATCTAATTCATTTAGGTTGTCATTTAGCTGTTTGTTTTTATCTTCTTGTTTAGAAATTCTAGTTTCTAGTTCACTCTTTTCCCCTTCCAGCCTCTTTATTCTTTGTTCTAGTTCCTTTCTCTCCTGCCCTTGTCCTTTATTTGCTTCCTCCAAAGATCTTATTTCCTCTCTGAGTGTTTCATTCTCTTTCATATCTCTATCCATATTCCGAATTTTATCATCAAGGCTTATAACCATTGCCTCTAAATCCTTGATTTTCTGTTTTAGTCTCCTAATTGCTACCCCTCCTCCCGAGCCATAGTGGAGAGGTTTGGGACAGAGATGGCCTCATTTTTATGTTCTCCCTCTCACAGAATATAGAAAGAAGAAGAGAAAGAGAAAAAAAAAGAGAAAAACTTTTATATAAGCTTCACACAGAATATTTATATCTCCATATAAGTGCTATTTAGTGACTCAATTTATCTCTTTTCTGGTAACACACTTTTTAACTTAAAAAATTGACTATGGTAATTTGAGGATAAAAAGAAAAAGAAAACAAAATGCAACAAAAACAAAGTCAAACCTGAAGGAAAATTTGAAGTTGTGTCTGGGGAGGCACCCACCTGTTTCTGCTATATATTCTTCTTAACTGATAAACTCACTTGCTAACCAAGATATGTTATCACAGGATCAGACTTTACATTTAACTCAATATATATACAAAATAAAAAAAAAATAGTAAAATAGAAAGCTAAAAGAAAAAGAAAAAATGAAGAAAATAAGACAGTTGTACTACTTGGCAACTTAACTCAGTACTGTTGATAGGTGTATTTTTGGTATTTATTTAATTATTCTATTATTTCGTGTATCAAAACTAGCCATCAAATTAATATAAATGGGAAGGATACTGATTTTAACAATATATGGAACCACAGGATCAGGTGAACGGCTTAATAGCTCTCCCCAATTTACACAAAAATTTAGTTAATGTGATGTGATGGCTTCACCTCTGGCAACTCTTCTAAGTTTCCTTCCAGACAGAACAGGGCAGCTTCTTCTCTTTCCCCTCACGAAAATTTTCTCAATTTTTTCCTTTAATATTTTGGACAGTCTCGTCATACAACAAATATAAGTTTTTTACTCACAATACTCTGCAGGATTTCTTATTTAGGGAATTATGTTTGATTTACGCACTATATTCTTAGTGTGTTTAAAGGAAAGAGCCCAAAGCTCGTATCTTCCCGTCTCCTGATCTGTTCCATTTTCTACTTAGTGATACTTATATACCTGTCCTTAAAAGTATGGATTGAGATAGCATTAACTACCTCCTCGCTTAGCCAATTCAAATTATCAACTACTCTTACACTGAATGTGTGTGTATATATATATATATATATATATATATATATATATATATATATATATATATATATATATATATATATATATATATATATATATATATATATATATATATATATATATATATATATATATATATATATATATATATATATATATATATATATATAACCAATTAAGCACATCACATATGTGAAAACATGAATCATTTTTTTACCCCGACTGGGACTCGAACCTAGGACTTATGATTACTAAGTCAAGGCGCTACCACTACACCACAGAAGGTTAAAAGGAATCCAACCTTATAGCTTATATCTGCTATACTAAGGAATGAACGCATTCTATCTGAATGCCACTATGTTCATATTACAGATTCCCCAACCTCACTCGTAGCTTTCATTTTAGCATTTAATTCAATTCCCAATCTCATTCGAGCCATGAAATAACCAATTAAGCACATCACATATGTGAAAACATGAATCATTTTTTACCTCGACCGGGACTCGAACCTAGGACTTATGATTATTAAGTCAAGGCGCTACCACTACACCACAGAAGGTTAAAGGAATCCAACCTTATAGCTTATATCTGCTATACTAAGGAATGAACGCATTCTATCTGAATGCCACTATGTTCATATTACAGATTCCCCAACCTCACTCGTGGCTTCATTTTAGCATTTAATTCAATTCCCAATCTCATTCGGGCCATGAAATAACCAATTAAGCACATCACATATGTGAAAACATGAATCATTTTTTACCCCGACCGGGACTCGAACCTAGGACTTATGATTACTAAGTCAAGGCGCTACCACTACACCACAGAAGGTTAAAAGGAATCCAACCTTATAGCTTATATCTGCTATACTAAGGAATGAACGCATTCTATCTGAATGCCACTATGTTCATATTACAGATTCCCCAACTTCACTCGTGGCTTCATTTTAGCATTTAATTCAATTCCCAATCTCATTCGGGCCATGAAATAACCAATTAAGCACATCACATATGTGAAAACATGAATCATTTTTTACCCCGACCGGGACTCGAACCTAGGACTTATGATTACTAAGTCAAGGCGCTACCACTACACCACAGAAGGTTAAAAGGAATCCACCCTTATAGCTTATATCTGTTATACTAAGGAATGAACGCATTCTATCTGAATGCCACTATGTTCATATTACAGGTTCCCCAACCTCACTCGTGGCTTCATTTTAGCATTTAATTCAATTCCCAATCTCATTCGGGCCATGAAATAACCAATTAAGCACATCACATATGTGAAAACATGAATCATTTTTTACCTTCTGTGGTGTAGTGGTAGCGCCTTGACTTAGTAATCATAAGTCCTAGGTTCGAGTCCCGGTCGGGATAGAAAATGATTCATGTTTTCACATATGTGATGTGCTTAATTGGTTATTTCATGGCCCGAATGAGATTGGGAATTGAATTAAATGCTAAAATGAAGCCACGAGTGAGGTTGGGGAATCTGTAATATGAACATAGTGGCATTCAGATAGAATGCGTTCATTCCTTAGTATAGCAGATATAAGCTATAAGGTTGGATTCCTTTTAACCTTCTGTGGTGTAGTGGTAGCGCCTTGACTTAGTAATCATAAGTCCTAGGTTCGAGTCCCGGTCGGGGTAAAAAATGATTCATGTTTTCACATATGTGATGTGCTTAATTGGTTATTTCATGGCCCGAATGAGATTGGGAATTGAATTAAATGCTAAAATGAAGCCACGAGTGAGGTTGGGGAACCTGTAATATGAACATAGTGGCATTCAGATAGAATGCGTTCATTCCTTAGTATAGCAGATATAAGCTATAAGGTTGGATTCCTTTTAACCTTCTGTGGTGTAGTGGTAGCGCCTTGACTTAGTAATCATAAGTCCTAGGTTCGAGTCCCGGTCGGGGTAAAAAATGATTCATGTTTTCACATATGTGATGTGCTTAATTGGTTATTGCATGGCCCGAATGAGGTTGGGAATTGAATTAAATGCTAAAATGAAGCCACGAGTGAGGTTGGGGAATCTGTAATATGAACATAGTGGCATTCAGATAGAATGCGTTCATTCCTTAGTATAGCAGATATAAGCTATAAGGTTGGATTCCTTTTAACCTTCTGTGGTGTAGTGGTAGCGCCTTGACTTAGTAATCATAAGTCCTAGGTTCGAGTCCCGGTCGGGGTAAAATATGATTCATGTTTTCACATATGTGATGTGCTTAATTGGTTATTTCATGGCCCGAATGAGATTGGGAATTGAATTAAATGCTAAAATGAAGCCACGAGTGAGGTTGGGGAATCTGTAATATGAACATACTGGCATTCAGATAGAATGCGTTCATTCCTTAGTATAGCAGATATAAGCTATAAGGTGGGATTCCTTGTAACCTTCTGTGGTGTAGTGGTAGTGCCTTGACTTAGTAATCATAAGTCCTAGGTTCGAGTCCCGGTCGGGGTAAAAAATATTTCATGTTTTCACATATGTGATGTGCTTAATTGGTTATTTCATGGCCTGAATGAGATTGGGAATTGAATTAAATGCTAAAATGAAGCCATGAGTGAGGTTGGGGAATCTGTAATATGAACATAGTGGCATTCAGATAGAATGCGTTCATTCCTTAGTATAGCAGATATAAGCTATAAGGTGGGATTCCTTTTAACCTTCTGTGGTGTAGTGGTAGCACCTTGACTTAGTAATCATAAGTCCTAGGTTCGAGTCCCGGTCGGGGTAAAAAAATGATTCATGTTTTCACATAAGTGATGTGCTTAATTGGTTATTTCATGGCCCGAATGAGATTGGGAATTGAATTAAATGCTAAAATGAAGCCACGAGTGAGGCTGGGGAATCTGTAATATTAACATAGTGGCATTCAGATAGAATGCGTTCATTCCTTAGTATAGCAGATATAAGCTATAAGGTTGGATTCCTTTTAACCTTCTGTGGTGTAGTGGTAGCGCCTTGACTTAGTAATCATAAGTCCTAGGTTCAAGTCCCGGTCGGGGTAAAAAAATGATTCATGTTATCACATATGTGATGTGCTTAATTGGTTATTGCATGGCCCGAATGAGATTGGGAATTGAATTAAATGCTAAACTGAAGCCACGAGTGAGGTTGGGGAATCTGTAATATGAACATAGTGGCATTCAGATAGAATGCGTTCATTCCTTAGTATAGCAGATATAAGCTATAAGGTTGGATTCCTTTTAACCTTCTGTGGTGTAGTGGTAGCGCCTTGACTTAGTAATCATAAGTCCTAGGTTCGAGTCCCGGTCGGGGTAAAAAATGATTCATATATATATATATATATATATATATATATATATATATATATATATATATATATATATATATATATATATATATATGATTCGGTTTTACGTCTCGAACTCCCTTTTGCGAGAGACTTGTTTTGGCAAATGTAATCGTTACCCAGAGTGTATGCCCTTACTAACCTCAGTCTGTGATGGGGCGCGAACCCTTGACCTGCCGATGCAGAGTCGTGGACGTTACCAATTAGCCACGGAGACTATATATATATATATATATATATATATATATATATATATATATATATATATATATATATATATATATATATATATATATATATATATATATATATATATATATATATATATATATATATATATATATATATATATATATATATATATATTATATATATATATATATGTATATATATATATGTATATATATATATATATATATATATATATATATATATATATATATATATATATATATATATATATATATATATATATATATAAATATATATATATATATATATATATATATATATATATATATATATATATATATATATATATATGTGATTGCCTAATTATATATATATATATATATATATATATATATATATATATATATATATATATATATATATATATATATATATATATATATATATATATATATATATATATATATATATATATATATATATATGTGTGGGGCGGGCACAATATCAAAGAATAGCCTCACCGTATTCCCTGCGTGTCGTAAAAGGCGACTAAAAGTGGACGGGGCAGGGGGACTAGGAATCCCCCCCTTGTATCAACCTCCTGCGAGACGTCAAAGAAGAAGGGGAGTAGAGGGGAGAATAACTTCTCCCCAAACTCTAGTTTTGGGGTGCCTAAATGTGCGTGGTTGTAGTACGATAGAGAGCAAAAGATGTGAGATTGGATATATGTTTGGTAAGAGGAGGATGGATGTATTGGCATTGTGTGAGACGAAGATGAAAGGAAAAGGAGAAGTGGCATTTGGTGATGTGACGGGTAGGGTGTCTGGGGTTGAAAGGGGGAGAGCGAGAGAAGGTGTGGCATTATTGCTGAGTGAATGGATGGTAAATCAGGTAGTGGAATGGAAAGAAGTGTCATCTAGGCTGATGTGGGTGAGGGCTAGGATAGGAAGGGAATGTTGGGCTTTTGTTAGTGCGTATGGGCCAGGATGTGAGAGAAGTGAGGAAGAGCGGGATGAATTCTGGAATGAGTTAACTTAATGTGTGGATGGTCTGAGTAGAAGGAACTATGTAGTTGTGTTGGGTGACTTGAATGCCAGAGTGGGTGATGGAGAGATAGAAGGTGTTGTAGGAAAGTATGGGGTACCAGGTGGGAATGAGAGTGGCGAGAGACTGTTAGATATGTGTGTGGAGCAAGAGTTGGTGATAGGTAATAGTTTATTTAAGAAGAAGTTAATAAATAAGTATACATGGATGAGAGTGGCAAATGGAAGAGTGAAAGAAAGAGCATTGATAGATTATGTGTTGGTAGCAAAAAGCATGATTGGTAGAGTGAAAGATGTACATGCATTTAGGGGTGTGGCTGCTGGGATGTCTGATCATTTTTTGGTTGAAGCAAAAGTGGTAGTAGCAAAATAGTGGGGGAAATAGTATGGGGGGATGTAGAAGGGAAATAGTGAAGGTGGAAGAGTTGAAAAAGCCAGAGAAGAGACAGGAATATCAGGACAGGTTGAGAGTGGCATATGACAGGGTGAAAGAAAGAGAAGTTGGGGAGTTAGGGGAGGAATGGGGGTTGATGAAAGAATGTTTTGTGGGACATGCAAGTGATGTGTGTGAAAAGAGGTTTGTTGGAGGTGGCATGAGGAGGGGCAGCGAGTGGTGGAATGAAGGGGTGAAAATGAAGGTGGAAGAGAAAAAGAGGGCCTTTGAGGAATGGCTGCAGTGTAAAAGTAGGGAGAAGTATGAAAGATATAGGGAGAAATATGTGGAAACCAAGCGGAAGGTAGAGGAAGAGAAGAGGTTGGCAAATGTTAGGTGGGGACAGGATTTTAGTAGGTCATATGAGGATAATAAAAAGAAGTTTTGGAAAGAAGTGAAGAGAGCAAGGAAGGGTGGATCGAGGATGGAAGAGACAGTGAAAGATGTGAATGGACAGATGTTAAGAGGGAACGATGCAAGGAAAAGATGGGCAGAATATTTTGAGTGCTTGCTGAATGTTGAGGAAGATAGAGAGGCAGCTATAGTGGCAGTGGGAGGGGTTCAAGGGCCAGTAATGGGAGATGAAAATGAGAGAGAGATTACAAGAGAGGAGGTGAAAAGGGCATTGTATGAAGCGAAAGCAGGTAATGCACCTGGAATGGATGGTGTGAGAGCGGAGATGTTGAAAGAAGGGGGTGTGACTGCATTGGAATGGTTAGTGAGAGTGTTTAATATATGCTTTATGTTGTCATTGGTGCCAGTGGATTGGGTGATTGCCTGTATAGTGCCCCTATACAAAGGTAAGGGAGATATGTATGAATGCAGTAATTTTAGAGGTATAAGTTTGTTAAGTGTGGTAGGAAAAGTGTATGGTAGGATACTGGTTAATAGGATTAGGGATAAGACAGAATATGTGATCGCGGAAGTGCAGAGTGGTTTTAGGAGAGGTAGAGGTTGTATAGATCAGATTTTTATAGTTAGGCAGTTATGTGAGAAATATTTAGCACAGGGTAAGGATGTGTATTTTGCATTTTTGGATCTGGAGAAAGCATATGATAGAGTTGATAGAGAGGCTATGTGGAATGTTTTGAGATTATATGGAATCAATGGTAAATTGTTGCATGCAGTGAAGAGTTTGTATGAGGGTAGTAGAGCTTGTGTTAGGGTAGGGAATGAAGTGAGTGAGTGGTTTCCAGTGAGTGTGGGACTGAGACAGGGATGTGTGATGTCACCATGGTGTTCAATTTGTATATTGATGGAGTTGTAAGAGAGGTGAATGAGCGAGTGCGTGGTCGAGGTTTGAGAATGGTAGATGGGGATGATAACGAGTGGGAGCTGAATCAGTTGCTGTTTGCAGATGATACTGTGGTGGTGGCAGATTCAGAGGAAAAGCTGTGTCAGTTAGTGTCAGAATATGGAATGGTGTGTGAGAGAAGGAAGCTGCGAGTGAATGTGGGAAAGAATAAGGTTATGAGGTGTACAAGAAATGAGGATGGCGCTGGATTGAATGTTATGTTGAATGGAGAGACACTTGAGGAGGTTAATCAGTTTAAGTATTTAGGCTCGGTTATAGCTGCAAATGGTGGCGTGGAAGCAGATGTGTGTCACAGAGTGAATGAAGGATGTAAAGTGTTGGGTGCATTGAAAGGAGTGATGAAGAATAGAGGGTTGGGAATGAATGTTAAGAAAGTTTTGTATGAGAAAGTGGTTGTGCCAACTGTGATGTATGGATCAGAGTTATGGGGGTATGAAAGTAAGTGAGAGACGGAAACTAAATGTGTTTGAGATGAAATGCCTGAGGAGTATGATTGGTGTATCTCGATTGGATAGGGTTAGGAATGAAGTGGTGAGAGCAAGAACGGGTGTGAGGAGAGAAATTGCAGCCAGAGTAGATATGAATGTTCTGAGATGGTTTGGCCATGTGGAAAGGATGGATGATGAAAGGCTGCTGAAAAAGGTGATGAATTCGAGAGTTGATGGGAGAAATGCTAGAGGGAGGCCTAGGTTTGGATGGATGGATGGAGTAAGGAGAGCCCTGAATGATAGGAGGATGGATGTGAGGGAAGCAAGCGTGCGTGCTAGGAATAGGTATGAGTGGCGAGCGATTGTGACGCGGCTCTGATGGGCATCTGCTGTTACCACGGGGCTGCATCTTACAGAGATAGCCCTGTGGTAGGGGCAGTAGGAGGAGCTGGCAGTTGTGAAGCGACACAAGTTGTGGAAGAGCCGGGAGGATGGGCTGTGGCACTCCAGCAGTGCCATCTGAACGGTCGCTAGCTCCCTCGTCATTGCCCATAGAGCAAAGTAATCCCCCTATTTGTTTTCCTTTCTTGATGTCGGCTACCCCCCAATTAAAGGGGGAAACAGCCAAGGTATATGTATGTATGTATATATATATATATATATATATATATATATATATATATATATATATATATATATATATATATATATATATATATATATATATATATATATATATATATATATATATATATATATATTTATATATATATATATATATATATATATATATATATTGTGTGTGTGTGTGTGTGTGTGTGTGATTACCTAATTTCATATATATATATATATATATATATTATATATATATATATATATATATATATATATATATATATATATATATATATATATATATATATATATATATATATAATATATATATATATATATATATATATATATATATATAATATATATATATATATATATATATATATATATATATATATATATGAGGGAGGGGGTACTCCCTGAGAGGGGAGGGTTTAAGAATACTTCCTCCGTGTTCCCCTGCGTGTCGTAAAAGTCGATTAAATGGGGCGGAGCGGGGGGACTGGGTATCCCCTCCTCTGTATTTTACTTCCTACAAGTAGCCAAGAGATGTGGGGGTATTCTGGCAAGAGAAATCCAGCCAGAAAACTAATAAATGGGTCTCTAAATGTGCGTGGTTGTGGTGTAAATGAAAGTAAGAGGGAGGTGATAAGGAGTATGTTTGTGGAGAGAAAGATAGATGTACTTGCATTGAGCGATACTAAGATAAAAGGGCATGGTGAGGTGACAATTGGGAGAGTGGTAGGTAGGGTGTCTGGAGTTGAGAGGGGGAGTGGAAGAGAGGGAGTGGCTCTGTTATTAAGTGAAGAGGTGAATATGTGTGTGGTAGAATGGCAGGAAGTATCTTCGCGAATAATAGTGGCTAAAATAAGGCTGGGTTGCAAGAGTTGGACATTTGTGAGTGCATATGGCCCTGAAAGTGAAAGAAGTTAGAAAGAAAGAGAAGAATTTTGGATGAAATTGAACGAGTTTTTGGAAGACTTGGGAATGAATGTGAATCTGGTGCTGATGGGAGATATAAATGCTAGAGTAGGGAATGAGCCAGTGGATGGTGTAATTGGGAAGTATGGAGTACTTGGTAGGAATGAGAATGGAGAGAAAATGATAGAAATGTGTTTTGAGAGAGAGATGTTGATTTCTAATACTGTATTTAAAAAGATGGATGTGCACAAGTATGCATGGGTCAGAGTGAATAATGGAAGAGTAGTTGAAAGAGCATTAATGGATAATGTTGTGGTGAACAGGAGTGTGATTGGAAGAGTATTGGATGTGAATGTACTGAGAGGAGCTAGTGGTGGAATATCTGACCATTATTTAGTGGAAAGTAGAGTGCTAGTGGGAGAAAAGTGGAGAAAAAGGAGAAGCGAGAGAAGAAGAGAGGTGCTAAAAGTGAATGAATTGTATAAGAAAGAGAAAGACTGTAAGCATAAGGCTAGTGTGAGAAATGTGTGGAATGTAGTGAAATTGAAAGTGGAGGCGGGAGTGGAAAAAGAATGGGGCTGTTTCAAGGAGGAGCTTATGAAGTGTGGCGAGGTAGTATGTGGAAGTAAAAGGAAAGGTAGTGAATGGTGGAATGCGCAGGTGAGTGCAGTAGTGGCTGAAAAGAAGCGGGCTTATGAGGTATGGTTGCAGGTAGGTAATGTAGAGACATATGAAAGGCATTGTGCAAAGAGGAGGTTAGCAAAGCACGTGGTGAGGGAGGCAAAGAGAGAAGCAGATGTAAAGTGGGGCAGATGCTTGTCTGAGAATTTTAAAAGGAATAAAAAGATGTTTTGGAAGGAAGTGAAAAGAGTGAGGAAAGGTGAATATGGTAGGGAGGAGAGAGTGAAAGGAGCAGATGGGAAATTGCTAGTGGATGAAATAAAGGTGAGAGAGAGATGGGCTGAATATTTCAAGAACCTGCTAAATGAGGAAGATGATAGAGAGGCAGCGATTGTGGCTGTGGAAAACGAATGGAGAATGCCAATGTTAGACAATGAGAATGATAGAGAAATAACAAAAGAGAAGGTATATTTAGCATTGAGAGAAACGAAAGCAGGTAAAGCACCAGGGATAGATGGGTGTCATGCTGAATGCTTGTCAAAAGGTGGGGAGGCATTAGTAGAATGGATGGGTAAGTTGTTGGGTATATGTTTCAGGAAAGGGAGGGTCCCAGTTGCTTGGAGGAGTGCATGTGTAGTTCCAATTTACAAAGGGAAGGGAGATAAGTATGAGTGTGGTAGTTTTAGGGGAATTGGTTTGTTGAGTGTAGTTGGTAAGGTGTATGAAAGAGTGTTAATTGGGAGAATTAGGAAAGGTACTGAGAGATTGAATGGGGAAGAACAGTGTGGGTTCAGGAAAGGAAGAGGATGTGTGGATCAGGTGTTTGCGGTAAGACAGGTGTGTGAGAAATTCTTGGAGAAAGGTAGGGACACTTTTTGGGCCTTTATGGATTTAGAGAAAGCATATGGCAGGGCAGATAGAGAGGGGTTGTGGAGGGTGTTGCAACTGTATGGAATAAGTGTAAGTTTGCTGAATGCGGTGAAGAGTTTTTACATGAACAGTAGAGCATGCGTGAGAGTTGGGAATGATACGAGTGATTGGTTTGAGATGAATGTTGGGTTACGTCAAGGTTGTGTATTGTCGCCATGGTTGTTTAATGTGTATATGGATGGAGTGGTAAGGGACATAAATGAAAGAGTATTAGACAGAGGCTTGGAACTAGTGGATGAGGAGGGAAGGTTTTGGAAATTGAGTCAGTTGCTATTTGCAGATGATACTGTACTGATGGCTGATACTGAAAATGAATTGAATCATTTGGTGACTGAGTTTATTAGTGTGTGTGAAAGAAGGAAGTTGCGCATGAATATTGGTAAAAGTAAAGTCATGAGATGCAAGAGGAGTGTTAATGTTGGCAGATTGAATGTAGGGGTGAATGGGGAGTTGCTTGAAGAAGTTGAGAGTTTTAAGTATCTGGGGTTACATGTATCAAGGAGTGGACGAGTGGATGTAGAGGTAAATCACAGAGTGATGGAAGCTAGGTGGGTTGAAAAGTGTAATGAGAAATAGATATTTGGGAATGAATGCAAAGAAAAGGATATATGAAGGTGCGATTGTGCCACCAGCATTGTATGGAGCAGAGACTTGGAATGCAAGAGAGGATGAAAGAAACAAGTTTAATGTGATTACCAAATTGTGATTACCTAATTGTGTTTACGGGAAAGAGCACAAAGCTCGTATCTTCCCGTCTCCTGATCGGTTCCAATTTATACTTAGCGATACATGTCATACCTGTCCTTAAAACCATGGATTGAGATAGCATTAACTACCTCCTCGCTTAGCCAGTTCCAATTATCAACTACTCTTACACTGAAAAAGTATTTCCTTACATCCTGCAAAGAAGTTTTCTTACGAAGCTTCAAACTATGACCTCTAGTTCTAGAGCCAGCCATATCAAAATATCAATCCCTATCCACTCTATCATAACCATGAAGGAATTTAAAGACTGTCACCATATCCCCCCTCAATCTTCTTGCTTCGAGTGATGGTAAGCCCAATTCCCTCAGCCTCTCATCATAACTGACATTGCGTATTTCTGGCACCAGTTTCGTGGCATGTCTTTGAACTTTTTCAAGCTTAGCTATGTGCTTTTTCAAGTGTAGATTCCAAAAGGGGGCTGCATATTCGAGTTTTGGCCTCACATAGGTTACATAAATATTTCTGAACATTTCCTTGTCCATGTGCCTGAAGGCTACCCTTACATTTGACAAGAATGCATATGCTGCCCTTACAATACTATTTATATGTATTTCTGGAGACAAATCTGCCAGTATGTTTACTCCTAGATCTCTCTCATTTTCTGTCTCTTGAAGTTGTACTCCAGCCACCGAGTAGTCAAGCTTGGGCCTTCTTGCACTTGTACCCATTCTCATTACCTTACATTTTGAAGTATTGAATTTCATTAGCCACTTTTCTGACCACTCATGCAGATTATTCAGATCCTCCTGAAGTTCTCTACCATTGTTCTCGTTTTTTACATTCTTCACAATCTTTGCATCATCTGCAAACATATTCATGAATGAATTTACAGACTCTGGTAGGTCATTTACGTATACAAGGAACAAAAGTGGTCCTAATACTGAACTGTTTGAGAGGCATGATTGGTGTATCTAGAATAGATAGAGTAAGAAATGAGGATATCAGGCAGAGAACGGGTGTTAGAATGAAGCTGTCGGATAGGTAGATCAGAAAGTGTTAAGATGGTTTGGACACATGGAAAGGATGAGTAATGAATGAGAAGGAATTTTAAATATTCATTTAATAAAGAAGCTACTGAAATATATCTAGACAAGCTAATGATATATCAGTAGGGTCAAATTAATAACAAAGTTATCAGCAGGAGCAGTTTTTATAATTTAAAAAAATTTAGCAACAAGAGCAATAATATAATAAGAAAATTGCGTTAACAACGTATCTAACAGTCTCGCTAGGATTACAGCACTGTACATGAGGAAAAAGCAGAAAACAGAGAAATAGGAGGGAGATTTTTATATTGGAATCATGCTTTCTACATGTACAAGAATATTAAACAAGATATATTGAAATTAGCTATATACTGAAATATAAATTGAAAGTAATCATAATCTGTAAAATGTAAGGAGTGAGATTGTTTTTAGTAAGAGAAGAAAAGACAGTCAAAAGTTACTAAAATAACTAATAAGTCATCTATAAAAGACCTCTAGTGATTTGGAGTGAAACACTCTGTCACATACACCGTATTTAGTCCATTAAGGCCACCTACTTCAGGGAATCATTACCGTACAGACCCGCCAACCTTTATTTTATTGTTAGGTTAATATTAATTATCATTTTCTTCATTATTTATTTAAACCAACAAGTGGCTACTTAAATTCCTGCAACCTCCTGATATTTAATATTGTCAGACCCTTAAAAGTCTGAATGTTTCAATATGATGGTCTCACTTGAAGCAAATAATAATTATCCTCAATAGAATTACTTCATTTAACTTAACTTATTTACGAAATGCGTTATTTATGCTTCGCATATCATCATGAGAAATCTTTCTCTCCCTTCTTATCAAAGAGTGTCTGGATAGTTAAGTCAGCCTTATGATATGCACACTACTTCTGACCAGGATTCGAACTTACAACACTAGCAGTCCACTCATAGACACAGAGAATTGCGTAATTCTTTGTCACCGAAGGTGGTAAAAGAATTAGCAATCCTTCAGCTAACTGCCAAAACAAGGAATGAGCACGCACTACCGAATGCCTCTGTACAGTCTAGTCACATTTCCTAACCTTGCGCATGAATTTAGGACCGAGGTTAGTAAGGGCATACACTCAGGGTAACGATTACATCTGCCAAAACAAGTCCTTCGTAAGAAGGCAACCGTCCTAGCCCTTAGTAGAAAAGGGAGTTCGTGACGTAAAACTGAATCCAATGATCGCATGAATTTGTCTTTGCATTTAATTATTCTCCTTGTACTAAAAGCATCTACAACATGCAGATAAGCACATTGTCATACGAAGTAATAATTGAAACACTTTTATTTTCACTAGGTAGGTAGGATGGGATAGGATAGGAAGGAAAAAAAGGGGAGGGGATTAAGGATATAAGGGAATTAGAGGGAAAAGCACGAAAATTAAATAAAGTAAGAGAAAAAAATGAGAGGGGCAAACTCTCTTCACTAGAAATGTGGATATGGTCTTAAATGTACGGATAGATTTATAAATGTTGTTCTCTTATTTTCAAATGTGGTAACTGGGATTGATTTTATTAATATCTTGTACAAGCCCTAATTATAAAGTGCTTCACGTATAATTCAACTTTTTTTTCAAGATTAAAAAACATTATGACTTGTTTATTTACATACATTAAGAACGACTCTCGCAAAAAACTGTGACCGAATTATTCACCATTTTCGAATTCGATTATATATATATATATTTTTTTTTTTTATCTGCACATGCCATCTGTTAAAGAATGACCAAATTATAGTTAAACATTACCTAATATAGTTCCATATTAACCAAGTATAAACTAATACAGACAGTATTAACTACGTGTACATACTATGTGCTGTGACTCGGCCACCCCATTACAAGAGGGATTGCGGCCATTGTATATGTTTACATGCCTAAAATATATGAATAATTATGACATATTTTGGTTAACATGAGTTGCTATTTCTGTCTTTGGGGACCGGTTCGAAAGTCATCTCTTGCATCCAGTTATATTTCGTTCCATCTATTTACCTACTATCTGGGTGGTGTGTGCACTTAGTAATGTTAAAAACATCTCTCTCTCTCTCTCTCTCTCTCTCTCTCTCTCTCTCTCTCTCTCTCTCTCTCTCTCTCTTGGTGATGTTACCATGAAAACAGGTACCAGAAAATATCCCTGATCTTCTGTTGATAATAATACACCAGAGACTTGTTAATGAGGATAGTCAAGGACAAACAACATAAAGAGATTGTGTTTTAGTGTGCTCACTGGCGTTCGCGAGCGATAGCTGGTGTTTTCTTTATATTTTGTAGATAGAATGAGTCTCGCAACACATAGGAAGTCAAGATGTATCTTAACATGCCTGAGAACGTTTACGGGTGTCTTTACTCAATATATATTTCCTTGTTTACTCTATTATGTGGCAAGATAGCACAGTACACGAAGAGGCCCTTGATTCGCTTACAAAAAGCAATGAATATATTTTATTCTAAAGGCTCTAAAATTCCACTCTTAGGGATATCTTTAAGGAAAGAATTTTTATTATTATTATTATTATTATTATTATTATTATTATTATTATTATTATTATTATTATTATTATCTGAAAGCTATGCAATATCGCATAGTGTATGTGAGGGATATGCCACGAATTCAATCTTCTTGCATTCAAACTTTCGTAAATATAATTCTGCATCAATTCCTCTTTTTTTTTTTTTATTTATAGAAAAAGCTCAATTCAGAATCTGAAATCCAGATCAAAACTTAGCACGAGGGTCTGTCTACCCCTCTCTTTTTTTCTCTCTTACTTTATTTAATTTTCATGCTTTTCCCTCCAATTCCCTAATATCCTTAATTCTCTCCCCTTTTTTCCCCTCCTACCCTATCCCATCCTAAAAAAAAAAAGTTTTCTCATTCCAAATTTCCTATTTGCTGTATTCCAAACATGTTTGAAGGGGAAATGTTCATCATATGTAACGTATGGCACAACCGCCCGTTGCGATACTACAGCTGAAGGTTTTTTGAACTTAAATAGGTCTGTCCACGACAGTTCGATGTTAAGTCTTCCTTCAGTTACGGTTCTTTTTCTATGCCTACAGCTACACTGAATATTCTTGGATATGCATTACACATCTTTTATTATCCCTTCACATTTGACAAGTCATTACACTCTCCATCTCTGCTTCTCTTTACTTTATGTATTCTTCGTGCCCAGGCCCGATGAGGGCTGTTTTATTTTACTATTTTTTTTGGCCCGTCCTGGTGTCACAATCATATATATATATATATATATATATATATATATATATATATATATATATATATATATATATATATATATATATATATATATATATGAATCATTCTTTTACCCCGACCGGGACTCGAACCTAGGACTTATGATTACTAAGTCAAGGCGCTACCACTACACCACAGAAGGTTAAAAGGAACCCAACCTTATAGCTTATATCTGCTATACTAAGGAATGAACGCATTCTAACTGAATGCCACATGTTCATATTACAGATTCCCCAACCTCACTCGTGGCTTCATTTTAGCATTTAATTCAATTCCCAATCTCATTCGGGCCATGAAATAACCAATAAGCACATTATATATGTGAAAACATGAATCATTCTTTTACCCCGACCGGGACTCGAACCTAGGACTTATGATTACTAAGTCAAGGCGCTACCACTACACCACAGAAGGTTAAAAGGAACCCAACCTTATAGCTTATATCTGCTATACTAAGGAATGAACGCATTCTAACTGAATGCCACATGTTCATATTACAGATTCCCCAACCTCACTCGTGGCTTCATTTTAGCATTTAATTCAATTCCCAATCTCATTCGGGCCATGAAATAACCAATAAGCACATTATATATGTGAAAACATGAATCATTCTTTTACCCCGACCGGGACTCGAACCTAGGACTTATGATTACTAAGTCAAGGCGCTACCACTACACCACAGAAGGTTAAAAGGAACCCAACCTTATAGCTTATATCTGCTATACTAAGGAATGAACGCATTCTAACTGAATGCCACATGTTCATATTACAGATTCCCCAACCTCACTCGTGGCTTCATTTTAGCATTTAATTCAATTCCCAATCTCATTCGGGCCATGAAATAACCAATAAGCACATTATATATGTGAAAACATGAATCATTCTTTTACCCCGACCGGGACTCGAACCTAGGACTTATGATTACTAAGTCAAGGCGCTACCACTACACCACAGAAGGTTAAAAGGAACCCAACCTTATAGCAGTATAGCAGATATAAGCTATAAGGTTGGGTTCCTTTTAACCTTCTGTGGTGTAGTGGTAGCGCCTTGACTTAGTAATCATAAGTCCTAGGTTCGAGTCCCGGTCGGGGTAAAAGAATGATTCATGTTTTCACATATATAATGTGCTTATTGGTTATTTCATGGCCCGAATGAGATTGGGAATTGAATTAAATGCTAAAATGAAGCCACGAGTGAGGTTGGGGAATCTGTAATATGAACATGTGGCATTCAGTTAGAATGCGTTCATTCCTTAGTATAGCAGATATAAGCTATAAGGTTGGGTTCCTTTTAACCTTCTGTGGTGTAGTGGTAGCGCCTTGACTTAGTAATCATAAGTCCTAGGTTCGAGTCCCGGTCGGGGTAAAAGAATGATTCATGTTTTCACATATATAATGTGCTTATTGGTTATTTCATGGCCCGAATGAGATTGGGAATTGAATTAAATGCTAAAATGAAGCCACGAGTGAGGTTGGGGAATCTGTAATATGAACATGTGGCATTCAGTTAGAATGCGTTCATTCCTTAGTATAGCAGATATAAGCTATAAGGTTGGGTTCCTTTTAACCTTCTGTGGTGTAGTGGTAGCGCCTTGACTTAGTAATCATAAGTCCTAGGTTCGAGTCCCGGTCGGGGTAAAAGAATGATTCATGTTTTCACATATATAATGTGCTTATTGGTTATATATATATATATATATATATATATATATATATATATATATATATATATATATATATATATATATATATTCCTCAGAACGCCTCACAGACACCTTCAGTCGTCAAATCATCGATGGAGACATTCTTTTCATGTTCATCAATTAATATTTCTCTTTTGCATTGCGCTTCTAGATTGTATTGGCTGGTCACTTTTAAACCCTTCTATTGTCATTCTCTCCCAACTCGATTTCAAGACCGGTAAACCAGCCAGCTCAGTAGTGTGGCAGTTTCCATGATAGTTAGTGTGCGTGCTGGGAGTGCTTCTAGTCCTGCGTGTTAGTTATTTCCTCATCTACTCTTATTTAATGTTTTGCTATACAAATGAATTCTCTTTGCAGCCATTTTATGCTGCTATGAATATAAAAATTATTATTTATGTACAGTAATGATGCTCTTTTTTGTTGAGTGAATATTACCATCATATTACCCCCAACCCATTCATTGAATGTGTTTGTAGAGTAAACAATAATGAATAATCTTGACTCTGCATCACCAAACGTACTAAAATATAAAGTCACATCAGTAATAATATTTTATTTTCCATGATGTGAGAGTGGTCATAACAAATGTAAAGTGTTGGTATGATAATTATCCATGGCTGACTGCGATAACGAATGTAGAATTTTGGTAAGATAATAATCCATGATTGACCTCGATTCTTTGCGGCCATAGTTATTATGTATAAATGTGTGCTTTCGCACCCCCAATTATAAAAAAAATAATAAAAATCATGAAATTTACGATGATGATAGATAAGCTGAGGTTCATCCTCATCCAATATACGACTTGATAATGGAAATTATTTCTTGTAGTTTGACACAATTATTC
Organism: Halocaridina rubra; assembly: GCA_037179515.1. Lineage (NCBI taxonomy): Eukaryota > Metazoa > Arthropoda > Malacostraca > Decapoda > Atyidae > Halocaridina > Halocaridina rubra. The sequence continues at coordinate 77,948 of JAXCGZ010011527.1, forward strand.
AATGTTTTGAATTTTCGTTTCTCTCGATGAAGGTGTGAAAGTAATTAATTACAACATGAAGAAGATCATTTTACGTTAATTGTATTCTTTTGTGATAGTGAGTTGGTCATTATCTAGTAAAGAGTTAAGAAGTGGATATTTCCCAATAACACCATCTCATTGAAAGTAATTTTTTAAATGTTATTTTTTTTATTATAAAACATCATGATTCTTTGTAATCATGCATATGAATATATGATTTCCGTACTAATTTTTTTTTCTTATAATCTGTTAACACCTTCGTTTTCATACTATATTAGGGAGAGCACAATCCGGGGCAGTGGGACGCCATCCTAACCCACCAAAGTTTTGCCTCCTCTCTCTCTCTCTCTCTCTCTCTCTCTCTCTCTCTCTCTCTCTCTCTCTCTCTCTCGTCTCCGTCTGAGGTTAGCAAGGGCATGCACTCAGGGTAATGATTACATCTGCCAAAACAAGTCCTTCGCAAGAAGGCAACCGTCCTAGCCCTTGGTAGCAAAGGGAGTCCGTGACGTAAAACCGGAACATATATATATATATATATATATATATATATATATATATATATATATATATATATATATATATATATATATTACTTTTTTATTCACATACAAGTAATGGTGGAAACAGACAATTTGGAATTAGGAGAATTAAGGCTGGGTTTCCTTCCTAACTCCCCCATGCCGGGTTCGAACCTGCATTAGGTATGTCACTTCCCAACTTTCGCGCTCATATTTATCAACAAATCTGTACAAGAAATGTACGACATCTTTTATAAGAAATATGGGAAGATAGTAGATTGCTGCATACCTGTCACCAAAGTAGGTGTAATATTCATGCCATAGAGAAATGGTTCGATAATGAGTGTAAAAGAGCTAAGGAGTGGAGAGACAAATGCTGGAAAAGGTATAGGAGGAGAAAAAACATAAATGCCTGGCAGACCTATAAAAGAGCAAGGAATGACTACCTAAGTAAAAGGAGAGAGGCAGAGAGAGACTATGAGAGGGACATCAGGAAGGCTAAAGAAAATCTCAAACTTTTCCACAGCTTTATCAGAGGAAAACTGAAGGTAAAAGAACAGGTTTTAAAGCTTAAGAGAGCAGATAGAAGCATCACTGAGACAGATGAAGAGATCTGCAAAGGATCGAACAAGGAGTTTCAGTCATTATTTACAGTATAAAATACCCCACCCCCTCAGATTGCATTGCTAGAATCTCAGGGGCCGGTATTAGAGAACATCATCCTTCCACCCACAGAGGTATGCAAAGCGCTGATGGATTTAGATGTCCATAAAGCTACAAGTTCTGATGATATATCCCCTCATGTACTTAAAAAATGCGCTAATTCAATATCAGCGGCACTGAGTATCATATTTAGAAAGTCAGGGGAGATTCCAAGATGCTGGAAATAAGCAAACGTGATACCTATCTTCAAAAAGGGAAGGAGGGATTCGGCTCTAAACTATAGACTTGTTTCCTTAACCAGAATAGTTTTCAAAGTAATGGAGATACTACTAAAAATCTTCTCTCTTCACTTGGAATCCTTCATCTTTTTGTCAGTGAGACAACATGGCTTCAGAGAAGGTAGATCAACAGTAACAAACTTATTAGAATTTTATGGTGAGGTAAGCCGAATCTTATAGGCAAGAGATGGCTGGGTAGATTGTATATTCCTAGACTTCCAGAAAGCATTTGACACTGTCCCAAATGGGAGACTTATTACGGAGCTGCAAGCAATGGCAAGAATAGGTGGAAATGTCTTGAAATGGATTAAAACATACTTAGAAGGAAGGTAACAGAGGGTTAGAGTAAGACACTCAGTGTCTGAATGGAGAAGAGTTAGTAGTGGAGTTCCACAGGGTTAAGCTTTAGGGCTACTTTTGTTTCTTGTATATGTAAATGACCTACCAGAGTCTATATATTCATCCATGAATACGTTTGCAGATGATGCAAAGATTGTGAAGAAAGTAAGAAACGCGAACAATGGTAGAGAACTTCAGGAAGATCTAAATAGTCTGCATGAGTGGTCACAAAAGTGGACAATGAAATTCAGTCCTTCAAAATGTAAGGTAATGAGAATGGATACAAGTGCAAGAAGGCCCAAACTTGACTACTCAGTGGCAGGAGTACAACTTCAAGAGACAGAGAATGAGAGAGATCTAGGAGTAAACATACTGGCCGATCTCTCCAGAAGTGCATATAAATGGCATAGTAAGGGCAGCATATGCTTTCTTAGCAAATGTAAGGGTAACCTTGAGGCACATGGACAAGGAAATGTTCAGAAATATTTATGTAACCTATGTGAGGCCAAAGCTTGAATATGCAACCCCCTTTTGGAATCCGCACTTGAAAAAGCATGTAGTTAAACTGGAAAAAGTTCAAAGATATGCCACGAAACTGGTGCCGGAAATACGCAATCTCAGTTATGATGAGAGGCTGAGGGAATTGGACTTACCATCACTCGAAGCTAGAAGATTGAGGGGGGATATGGTGACAGTTTTTAAATTCCTTCATGGTTATGACAGAGCGGATAGGGATCGATATTTTGATATGGCTGGCACTAGAACTAGAGGTCATAGTTTGAAGCTTCGTAAAAAAACGTCTTTGCAGGCTGTAAGGAAGGACTTTTTTAGTGAAAGAGTAGTTGATAATTGGAATTCGCTAAGGGAGTGTGGGGGTTTAGGATGCTAGAGTGTTGTTAAGATTGTTTTACTAAGGGGACTCAAAGTACCGAGCTCGGTTAAGAGCTCACAAACAGACAGGACAGATATTTGTATTTGAACACCCCATCTCTATTACCATTAGTTGGTTAAATGAAACTCAGAATTCAACTTTCTTTTAATTTTGGGAATGCAATGACATTAAAAGAATTGAATTAAATTTCTCAAATTAAATTTCATGAAATGCTGCCTCGAATCCCGGAGGTGGTGAGCACGATATCGTTTCCCGGCACCACGGACGTATGCCAAGACTTTGGCCTCAACTCGATGATTACCTCTGTCACACAGGCAGAGTAGAATACAGGACACTGCAATTTTAGAAACAGAAATGACACACTGTTTATAATGGGAAACTGAAAGCATGAGCACACATATAATGAGTTTCCAATGTCATTCTACTGGATGAATATATATTGGTTATTCACAGCTAACCAGAAATATTTATGCTACCATAATAGCATACAAAACCATTAATTCTTTACTGGTTTTAAAGAAAACAATATATTCACAATAATTGAAGAATAAGCAAGACAAATACAGTACTGTATGTATTCCTTAAATTGTGGGCAACCACAAAAGTTGCAATGCTTATTACTGATTAACAATTAATATGGTAACACTCTATTTAGGATAAACGAAGAATCTACGAGATAAATACTGTATTCATTCACTTTTAGTTATCAAGAACTTTGCAATGAAAAAACGGGTGCAAAACCACCTTTTGAGGTATTTGCAACTTATAACTCAAAACACTTTATCCCCAACATATGAAGAATTAGCAAGATAAATACGGTATGCATTCATTAAATTGTGGTTAACAAGAAATATTTGCAAAGCCAACTGGGAAAAATTACCTTTTAAATATTTGCATTTTGTTTAGAAAATAGCTTTATTGACGAGTTTTTGACGTAAAACACTTTATTTACGATGATAAAAAGGGGTGAAATGAAATTAGAATTTATTAGGAAAAGAGATAGATTTTTACGGGCTCATAACCAGTCTTCAGAGGATGAGATTTTCGTTTATCACATTCAGTGAAAAGAAACTTCTCAGCAATATATATCAGCTGTAATTTACAGGTTAAGGAATTAACTTTGGCATGTGAGATTCCAGTTTGGTAATCTACAAAATTCCGTGTGTATTGGAATGAAATCTGAGAATATAAATCCATAAGATTTATCCAGTAACGAATGTAACTAATTCTCGAAAATAAACCAATTTGCTTGACCCACGAGCTTTACCATACACTATCCCTCACCTTGTTGTGCTAGATGAATTCCTGTGAAGATGCCACGTAATTAAGATTTGAAATAAACTTAGACTACCCAGGCGAGATGTTGCCTCTGGGCAGTCTCGGCGCCAAAAAGAGAGCGTCTCCTTGTTCCTCCTGGTGAGTTCATCTGTAGGATACATTTCTAGAGCAGTAATTGGCTCTGATATCATTTTAAGGACTATTTTAGTGGTGGTCCCTGGCAGGCAATTATAGCAGAGATGCAAGGGAGAGACAGTATTTTTAGGTGCAACAAGTGGAAGCAAATAAAATAAAATGAGAATAATAATGAAAAGTTAGGTTACTGGTTCTTTTTTCTCTCTCCTAATTTTCTTGGCTCGTAGCAGACAGAAAAATAGGAGCAGCCTTTATATCGGGGCTATACTTCTACACGTACAAGAAGAGTGAATAAGGTATATTTAAGATTAGCTATAAGCTAAAATACAAATTGCAAATAATCATAATCTGCGAAAGTCAAGAAGTGGGAATTATTTTTTTAGTTAGAAAATAACAGTTATGTTACTAATTTATTTAATAAGGCATCTAACAGCCTCTGTTGACTTTGAGCGAAACACTCTGTCACAAAGGCCCTTTCTAGAGAATATTGATTTAGCAAAATTCTACTACAGAAGGCGAAAAAAGAACAGAGGAAGTTACGGTGACTTCAGTGTTATTATGAGGGATGAGATATCCTTCTCATGGAAAAGAACAAATGAACAATAAGAATGGGATCCACCACTGGAACATATCATACTATTAGTAAAAGTAAACAAGTCTTGTAAACAAAACATTAAATGACATGCAAAACATAAAAGAAATGTGATCAAATTCAAATTTCAAGAAAATTAAATCACAATTAGATATCAGTGAATATCAATATTTAAGTTTATGAATGCTTCACATGCAAGAAGGCAATAATATAATGTACAAAAAAAAAATACAGTATACGCAAATGTAAAATTTGAACCACGTCGTCATTAACATTGGCGACTGGATTTAAAACAGTTTCAGCTATTCAACACTAAACTAAAATGTTTCTGCCATGTTCTGGCTTTCAAAGTCCCACAAAGGGAAACACAAAACCACGATCAAAAAATCATTCTCCATCTTTTTCGTCTTCCATTAGGAATAACGTTTGTACGCTAAAATAAACAAGTACAGTACAGTATTAAAGACATAAAAGATAAACATAAAAATAAACAACACATTAGAGAAGTAATCTTTACCGACTAGTCAAATTTAGGCTAACAGCACCAGCTTCCTCATTTGAGGGTAACGACCGTCGACTTAGTAGATCAGCAAGGTCATTGTCCTTGCCATGAACATGTTGGGCAGTGAATTTGAAAAGATTCAGGTAAAGTGCCCACCTTTTCAGACGAGGATTTAGCTTGTCTGCAGTCTGTAAATATAGGAGAGGTCGGTGGTCGGTTCTCAGTGTAAAATGTTGGCCATACAGATGGACTTCAAATTTCTTTATGGCCCAATATGCAGCTAGAGCTTCCTTCTCCACGGTGGAGTAATTTCGCTCTGCAGGGCGAAGCCTGCGGCTTGCATATCGCACTGGAGCTACTTCTGCTGAGTTGTCTGATCGGGCTTGCAAGAGCACGGCACCCAGGCCTTCGTCTGAGGCGTCGGTCTGCAAGATGAATGGAAAATCAGGGTTTACCAGTTGTAATACTGGCTCACCTGCCAATGCTTCTCGGAGCTTGAAAAATGCTCTCTCCGCTTCATCTGTCCATTTGACAGGGGAGGATTTACTTTGCTTCGAGGAGGTCATTTGCTGCAAAGGGGCAGCGATAGTATTAAAGTATGGAATGAACCGTTGGTAGTAGCCGACACTACCCAGGAATGATCTTAGTTGAGTGACAGTAGCAGGTTTCTCCATATCCTTAATAGCTTGTACCCTGTCATGTAAAGGGGACATAACTCCTTCTCCAACCACGTGGCCGAGATACTGCAATTGTGTGAAACCAATATCACATTTGGAAGGCTTTAAGTGAAGTCCATGCTGGTTCAGACGAGTGAGAACTCTGCGGAGAGTCTCGAGGTGCGATGACCAATCCTGAGAATGCACCAGGATGTCGTCTATAAAGCATGAAACATTGTCGAGATCCTGTAGTACTATCCTCATGAGTCTGCTGAAGCAGCCAGGGGCATTTACCATACCAAAAGGCATGACCCTGAACTGGTATAGACCATATCTTGTGGAAAAAGCTGTAAGAGGCTTGGTAGTCTCGCTCAACGGGACTTGCCAAAATCCACTGGCCAAATCCAACTTGGACAGGTAACGGGCTTGGGAAAGCAACGAGAAAATATGCTCGGCGTCAGCAATGGGCTCTCCATCAAAGATGGTACGGGAGTTAAGCTTACGACAGTCAAGGCAGAACCTGTGACTGCCATCTCGCTTACGCACTGCCAGTAACGGCGAACACCAAGGCGAAATGCTCTTTTCAACTATTCCGAGGCGGACCCAAGTGTCAAGATCTTCCTTCAGCCGTAAGGACAGCTGGTGGGGAAGACCATAGGAATGCCGAAATGGCTCTGGGTCAGTCAGTCTGACATGATGCTCAAGGGTAGTGGTAATGCCTGGGAGGTCATTGAAGACGTTCTCATAGTCCTCTAATAGCTTGTTCAGCTGTTCCCGTTGACTCGGTTGCAGTCTGGAGTTAATAATGCAATTACTCACACTTTCTTTTCGGTGTGTGGGAATGGCAGGATCCTTACCATCATCAAAAGCTAAGCTTATGTCTTCAATTGCAAGGGCGGTGGCTGCGGCCAGAGGGGCTTCTTCAGAAAAACTCCACTCCCGTAAGTCTGTCTCCACTGCAAGGGTGGAGTATTCCAATATAGGAAGTAAGGGGTGGCTATAATGGAGCACCTGTGTTGCTGCAGCCTCGGAGGTTCTGTTGATGCTTGAGGCATCTATAGGGGTTGCTGGGAGCGCCAGCGCAGGATCCCTGTGGGCCTCCGGGTCCTCACAATAGCGCTTCAGCTGGTTAATGTGGTATTTCCGGTTAATGCCATCAACATTTAGCACATAATTGTCAGGGGTCACCCGGTGTACCACAGTGTACGGTCCTTTCCAGCGTAGCATTAGCTTGCGGGTATCTGTTGGAAGAAGTAACAGAGCTCGATCTCCGGGTGTCAGGGCACGACGCCGCGCACGCTTGTCAAAGAGGAGCTTGGCAGTCTGCTGGTGACCCTTAATGGCTAATTGTGCAGTTTTCCAAGCTTTTTTGAGGTGAGACGAAAACTTCAAAATATACTCATGAACGTCCCTATCGTCATCTTCGATGGTAGGTGAATCCCAACATTCTGCCAAGAATTCTACTGGGCCTCTGACCTTATGACCATAAATCATCTCGAAAGGCGAGTATCCAGTAGTGTCGTGGGGCGTGTCTCTGAAGGAGAAAAGTGCAGCAGGGACGTACTTGTCCCACTGCCTAGGCATATCTATCACTAGCTTGCGCAAACATCGCTTCAATGTCCCGTTATAGCGTTCGCATGCTCCATTTGATTGGGCATGATAGACACTCGTACGAATGTGCTTGATTTCTAAAAGGTTACAGAAAGCCTCAAAGTGCCTACTTGTAAACTGACTTCCATTGTCAGAAGTGACCTGCTCAGGAAAGCCAACCCTGGAGCAGATTTCAAATAGGGCATGAGCGACTGCTTCAGTTGTGATAGAAAACAGTGGCACTGCATCTGGGCACCTTGTTGCCAGGTCAACATATACCAGGGGGAACTGTTTCCCCGTGGACGAAGCTGGATTAATAGGACCTAATATGTCCATAGCGACCTTGGAAAATGGCTCCATTGAGAGCTTAGTTATCCCCATGGGAACTTTCGGTACCGGTGCCGTTGAGGTGGATTGACAGACAGGGCAGGAGCCTACATATCTGTCTACCTCGGTGTACATGTTTGGCCATGCAAAAGCCTTCAGAAGGACATGCCGAGTTTTTGCTTTGCCTCTGTGTCCACTCAGAGGTAAATGGTGTGCCACATACATAGCCTGGCGGCGCAACGAAGCGGGCACCACCAACTGTTTAAAGGTGTGGCCATCTTGAGTCACATGCCTACGAAGTACTCCATCTTCAAAGACGTAAGTGATCTTGCCTCCTCCTCTCACTGTGAAGGTCCTTCCCTCGGTGGCCTGCTGCATCCAGCGTTTGAGGCTGGGGCAGTCTTGCTGCAATTTGGCAAAGTCTGGACGGGACTTCAATGGCTCTAGAGGTGCATCATCTGGTAAAGGAGGGGGAAACTCTCCGCGTTCCACATTACGTGTACTGACTGCAGCAGACTCAACGGAGTCAGTCGGAGAATCGTCCATATTCTTGGCATCGAGGCCAGGAGTTGCTGCTGAAATGGCTTCATGTGACTTCCCCCGAGGGAAATTATAACGAGAAATGTCCTTATGGTAGAGGTCGGCCTGGAAAGTAGGAACTAGGTTCAGTGCACGACCCATCAAGACAGGGTACATAAACCCAATCATTGCCACAGCTGGGGCCTTACCCTTGTAGTATTTGCAATCCAGGTTAATGACACAGCAGCGTCGTATTTGGGGTGTTCCTTCAGCAACCCGCACACGAACAACTTTGCTGGTAAAATCTTCATCCCTGATGAATCTCTCGTCAACAAGTATGCCATTGGCCCCAGTGTCTAGGGCTATCTCAGCTTCCACACCATTTATGGTTTCTAGGCATTTTGGGATCATATCCAGATCATCATGTTTGATGAATTCCACATTGGCAAGTTTGTGTGGTGGTTCCTCGGCATTTTCCTCATTGGCCCTTTCTGGCCCTGTTTCCACAACATTGGCTTGAGTGAGTGGCCAGACAGCTATGGGGGCCGCCGCTGTGTGAGGGAGCGTGGTGGCTCTTAGAGTTTGGCTGAAAACCCTGGGAAGGTGGAGCAGAGTAATGGCCTTTGCCTCTTAACTGCTGAGGCTTAGGTCTTACCGGGTCATCCTTCTTGAGTGTGGGTGCATGGCCGTAATAAGGCTTAGGAGTGTGAGGAGGAGGAGCTGGACGATTGAAGTTCTGCGAGGGGCTCTTGTGCTTCCCGTTCCTGTAATCTCTATTTCCGGATAAAGGACTACTGTCTGGGATTCCCGCTCGAAGCCGAGCAAGCGCAAGCTCATGTTTATGTTGTGCTTGTGCCTCCTCACGTGCTCTCTCCTCCAGCTTATCTCGGCGTTCAACCATCTTCTCATGAGCCCATTCGAAGAGCTTCTGTCTTGGGGAAAAACCATATCTCTCACCCCTAGCAATCAGTATGTCTAGGTAACGCTCCTCATCGAATATTTTGATGGTTTCCATGTTTGTTTCCTGTGACTGCCTGGTTTCCTAAACAGTCAATAACGAAGTGCCAAAACAACCACATAAAAAAACAAATCTCTACAATACAGTAGTAGAAAAAAAATGAAAGAACCACACAACACCAAGGAGAAAAAAAAAATCAACACCACAGTTCAAACTTAAACGTAAAAGTTATCTCAAAACCTCACCATAAAAGTGACTCAAAATTCAATCAAGTGCAACAGCAGCAAAATGTTGCAAGACAGTGCATGAAACACTGGTAGTACAGAATGGCAGTCGTGCCTGCTTAACAGCAATATGTGGCAGTACCTGCGGTTATTGTGCAAATGAAAGGAATGAGCAACACAATCAAGTGCAACAGCAACAAAATGTTGCAAAACAGTGTATGAAACACTGGTAATACAGAATGGCAGTCGTGCCTGCTTAACAGCAATACGTGGCAGTACCTGCGGTTATTGTGCAAATGAAAGGAATGAGCAACACAATCAAGTGCAACAGCAACAATATGTTGCAAAACAGTGCATGAAACACTGGCAATACAGAATGGCAGTCGTGCCTGCTTAACAGCAATACGTGGCAGTACCTGCAGTTATGGTGCAAATGAAAGGAATGAGTAACAACGAATTTTACCGACTAGCACCCAGTGCCTGAGAGTACAAACAAGTACAGTATAGCGGTCGTGCCTGCATATGAGCGCGTATATGGCAGTACCCACAAATAAAATGTCGTAAGTAATACGAACAAGTACAGTATCGCGGTCGTGCCTGCGTATGAGCGCGTATATGGCAGTACCCACAAATAAAATGTCGTAAGTAATACGAACAAGTACAGTATCGCGGTCGTGCCTGCGTATGAGCGCGTATATGGCAGTACCCACAAATAAAATGTCGTAAGTAATACGAACAAGTACAGTATAGCGGTCGTGCCTGCGTATGAGCGCGTATATGGCAGTACCCGCAAATAAAATGTCGTAAGTAAAATTCTGGAGTGTTACCAAAAGGGCACAGATCCTATGCAAAATACACCAACGATAAGCTAACAGCTTACTAGGCAGCCAGATTACACATTTCTACTAGTAATGAGAAAATTTATTTTCAAGTGACAACTCAGACACATGAAAGGCTTAGCCTAGGCTCGATAAATGACACCAAAGTTTTTCTTCCAATCTATGAGCAGTCAATGCTTGAATATAAAACACAATTATAAGCAAAAATACTTAATATGCGTTCTCCCAATTCCTAAATCCTAAGGAAATATAAACAATTCCTAACAAGTATCACCCTTTAACGGATATATAAAACACGAATGCTTTAAAACTCAATCTTATCACGCAAATAAATGAAATTTTATATAACACATCTTCTCGTCATGCAAAATTTCTAAAGTCTGTTACCACATAATCTCATGTAGATTTCCTGATAGATTGTTTACCACATGGGAAACAAGAAAATATTAGTTACCATTATCAATATTGAAAATAAAAAAAAATTTCCTATCCGCAACGTTTCTAGCGCGAAAATTTTCGTGTGCAGCCTAAGATTCATTCATTTCAATAATCGAGCCAGTGGTAACCGGGTTTCATGTGCAATGTTAAAAAGCAAAATAAAAATAAATTTATAAAATCAGTCTGTCTGTTCGGGTCCCTGTTCGGGCACCAATCTTGTGGGGGTTTAGGATGCTAGAGTGTTGTTAAGATTCTGATTTACTAAGGGGACTCAAAGTACCGAGCTCGGTTAAGAGCTCACAAACAGACAGGACAGATATTTGTACTTGAACACCCCATCTCTATTACCATTAGTCGGTTAAATGAAACTCAGAATTCAACTTTCTTTTAATTTTGGGAATGCAATGACATTAAAAGAATTGAATTAAATTTCTCAAATTAAATTTCATGAAATGCTGCCTCGAATCCCGGAGGTGGTGAGCACGATATCGTTTCCCGGCACCACGGACGTATGCCAAGACTTTGGCCTCAACTCGATGATTACCTCTGTCACACAGGCAGAGTAGAATACAGGACACTGCAATTCTAGAAACAGAAATGACACACTGTTTATAATGGGAAACTGAAAGCATGAGCACACATATAATGAGTTTCCAATGTCATTCTACTGGATGAATATATATTGGTTATTCACAGCTAACCAGAAATATTTATGCTACCATAATAGCATACAAAACCATTAATTCTTTACTGGTTTTAAAGAAAACAATATATTCACAATAAATGAAGAATAAGCAAGACAAATACAGTACTGTATGTATTCCTTAAATTGTGGGCAACCACAAAAGTTGCAATGCTTATTACTGATTAACAATTAATATGGTAACACTCTATTTAGGATAAACGAAGAATCTACGAGATAAATACAGTATTCATTCACTTTTAGTTATCAAGAACTTTGCAATGAAAAAAAGGGTGCAAAACCACCTTTTGAGGTATTTGCAACTTATAACTCAAAACACTTTATCCCCAACATATGAAGAATTAGCAAGATAAATACGGTATGCATTCATTAAATTGTGGTTAACAAGAAATATTTGCAAAGCCAACTGGGAAAAATTACCTTTTAAATATTTGCATTTTGTTTAGAAAATAGCTTTATTGACGAGTTTTTGATGTAAAACACTTTATTTACGATGATAGAAAGGGGTGAAATGAAATTAGAATTTATTAGGAAAAGAGATAGATTTTTACGGGCTCATAACCAGTCTTCAGAGGATGAGATTTTCGTTTATCACATTCAGTGAAAAGAAACTTCTCAGCAATATATATCAGCTGTAATTTACAGGTTAAGGAATTAACTTTGGCATGTGAGATTCCAGTTTGGTAATCTACAAAATTCCGTGTGTATTGGAATGAAATCTGAGAATATAAATCCATAAGATTTATCCAGTAACGAATGTAACTAATTCTCGAAAATAAACCAATTTGCTTGACCCACGAGCTTTACCATACACTATCCCTCACCTTGTTGTGCTAGATGAATTCCTGTGAAGATGCCACGTAATTAAGATTTGAAATAAACTTAGACTACCCAGGCGAGATGTTGCCTCTGGGCAGTCTCGGCGCCAAAAAGAGAGCGTCTCCTTGTTCCTCCTGGTGAGTTCATCTGTAGGATACATTTCTAGAGCAGTAATTGGCTCTGATATCATTTTAAGGACTATTTTAGTGGTGGTCCCTGGCAGGCAATTATAGCAGAGATGCAAGGGAGAGACAGTATTTTTTAGGTGCAACAAGTGGAAGCAAATAAAATAAAACGAGAATAATAATGAAAAGTTAGGTTACTGGTTCTTTTTTCTCTCTCCTAATTTTCTTGGCTCGTAGCAGACAGAAAAATAGGAGCAGCCTTTATATCGGGGCTATACTTCTACACGTACAGGAAGAGTGAATAAGGTATATTTAAGATTAGCTATAAGCTAAAATACAAATTGCAAATAATCATAATCTGCGAAAGTCAAGAAGTGGGAATTATTTTTTTAGTTAGAAAATAACAGTTATGTTACTAATTTATTTAATAAGGCATCTAACAGCCTCTGTTGACTTTGAGCGAAACACTCTGTCACAGGGAGGAGGTAGTAATGCTAGCTCAATCCATAGTTTTAAGAACAAATATGATAAGTAACACCAAGTACAAATGGAACCAACCAGGAGACGGAAGGTTACGAGCTTCTGTCTCTTTCCCCTAAGCACAATTGGGTAATTACAGAGCTACTGCATCCCAACAACTATCTGTCTATTTACAAAGGCCACAATCCCCCTTGTAATGAGGATGATGGGGCCAAAGCAAAGCTTGCCTCTTTGCAGGAGAAAATATACAAAGGGAATTTCCAGTCCCTGTGCTTCACCCCAATTCGTCAGCTTTTTCTATGATTTAGTCACCTTAGATATTTATATAAGGATATTTATCATCTGAATTTTATAGAGCTTTTAGTATAAAATAGAATAAAAGTGGCATATGCAGTGTTTAGAAATTTATACCCAGTTATTATACTGTATTATTTGAGAGAAAAATGTTGTTTGAGGATACAGAGGTTATGTGTTTCAAAATCTCTACAGTAGTTTACTACTATGTTTCCAGATTTTTTCGTTGAGTGTTTTACCCCAAAGGCCTGAAGTCATGGAGACAACAGAAAGGAAAAGGGCAATGCAACTGTTGATTCGCGGTGCTTCCCAAGTAGTCCAGGTTGCTAACAGAGGTGAGATGGTTAAACTCAAATCCTCGATGGGAGATCTTGCCATTCTTACAGCTTCAGAATCCGAAGGTCTATCTATTGCAGTTGACAGGTTAGAATGTTTAAGAATTTTGTTATGACTGAACTGTCATTAAATATATATTTTTATAAAAGCCACAAGCTCTATTATAAGTGGGGTGGCTAAATCAAAGCCAAACACCTTGAATCTTTATGGAAGGAGTATACAAAGGGGGGGATTCTGAATCCCCTATCTCTGCTCCATTAAGTCGACTTTTACAACTTGCCGGGGGATATGGAAGAGGTAGTTTTGACTCCCTCTAATTGGGAATGATTGAATTTACTGCATTTTTTATGAGCGTGAAATGGTACAGGCAAGAAAGCAAGATGCCCTCATTAGGCCCGGGCATTAAGAAAACGTGAAGACGAAGAAAAAGTAAAAGGTTAGGGAGAAGGCAGAAATGAGGTAATGATACACAATAGGAAAAGGACATGCTAAAAGAATAGTCGATGTACTGAGGATCTAGAGATATGGCAGGATTAGGCCCTGAGATGACAATAGATCTGCTTTTTGAAGGAAGATAGGTTATAAGAATTAGGAAAGACAGAAGGAGGAAGAGAGTTCCAGAGTCTGGAGGAGGATGTGAAGAAGCAGTCGCTGTATTGACCAGTCTTCGAGCTACAAATCTCCACACAGTACCTGTGACATGAGTCAGCTTGGGGAGTGTTACGTTGCCTCGGCGGTGGGGAATGGCTGCAACTCGCCAACTCATTAGAGCTGTGATGAAAGTAGAAATGAGAGAATATAGAAAAGGATGATACCTTATGACAAAGAGGAGAGAATCAAGGGTAAAAGCAAGACAAGGGTTGTTGATGAGTCTGATTGCCTTAGATTCTACCCTATTCAGGAACTAAGTATAAGAAGAAGCACCCCAGATGTGTGATCAGTATTTTAATCCGGGACGGATAATAATAATAATAGTAATAATAATAATAAACCTTTATTTCCATTACAATACAATGGGTATTCATCAGCCGGGGCAAGCCCCAACCCCCCACTGTGGTGCCCAACCATAGCAGTACCTGCCAGGAAACAGCTTAAATTCTCGGTCTTGGACGGGAACCGATCTTTCGACCTCGTGAATGCGAAGCCAGCGCGTTACCACTGTACTAGCCAGCAGGCTAGTATAGACCTTTAAAGATACTAAGTAACTGAAAAGAAGAAATATAATGATGAAAACGAAACTAAACCCCCAATTTTTTGGATGCAGATTTAGAAATTTGAATTATGTGACTCCTCCAAGAAAAGTTAGAGGCTATCTGGAATCCTAATATGTTGATAGCATTAAGAGGGTAAATTGTGTTAGATTCGGAGACAATACGGCTATCAGGAGGAGGAGAAGATAAATAAATATTCAGAAAATGTGTTTTGAAGGTATTATATTTGACTACATTTTAGGTGCCCCAACCAGATACTTTCTGTAAATAAGAGTTGAGAGTTGAAGAAAGAGTGATATGAGTCAGATTACGAGTAGCAGATGAAGGATGTGAAGAGAAGGTAGAGAAAAAATGAAGGGTAGAAGAGTTACTAAAGGTGTGGACAAAGAGGAGGCTGGGAACTGGTGAAGATCGTTGATGAAGAGAAGAAAATGTATAGGTAAAAGAACAGAGCCATGTGGAACACCACTGGTAATTAGGAATGAGCTAGACGTTGCGCCATCAACAATCACCAGATATAAAGCAGTCAGAAAGAAAACTGGAAATCAGGGAACAGAGAGAAAGCAGGGAGTTTGACCAACAGATCCTTGTGCCACACTCTGTCAAAGACTTAGACATATTAAGGGTGAGGACAAAGGATTCAACATAATTCCCTAGAAAAGATGATCGTAAATGAGTAAGATTGGACAGGAGATCACCAGCAGTTCTTGCTTTGTGGAAGCCGTACTAATTTCATGAAGTGAGAATTGAGTAAAGTTTCAATACTTCTCGACAGCATTGGCCTGGGCAATAGGTGGGTCGTTAGAAAGAATAGAGTGGTCACTAGAGCATGCTTCCAAGATGAATGATAGATACTCGTTGAGAGAATGAGGCGAAAAAGATGGCAAAGCATGGGAGCCAGTTCATCTGCAAACTCCTTAAGGAACCTTACAGGGATACCATTGAGATTGGATGCCTTATTGGTCACTAGAAAGTGAAGAACCTCTTAGACTTTGCATGAAGAAAGAATAAGGGAAGGCATAGGATTAGAAAGGGGTAAAGTACAAGGAACAGGTGAGCTGCAATCGCTTACGGAAGAATGAGAGCCAAAGAGAGGCTTTGTCAGTGAGAGCAAGCTATAGAACCATCAGGACGAATGAGAGGGGGAAAGCTTGAGTGACAGCAGCTTTGGAGAGGTTTTTGTCTAAGGACCAGAAGCATTTATCAGTGGGAGAGGAGTTAAGGTCTTCAACTTTCCTTCCTAAAAAGGAAGCTTTTGATCTTCGAATCTGAGCAGTGCAGCGATTCCTGGCTGTAACAGAAGCAGAGCAATTCAAATCAGTATGTTTTATGACCGATATGCTCGATTCCTGGCCTGAATTGCCATGGAGCTGGCACGGTCAAACCAAGGATTACTGGGAGAAAAAGTGTTTATTCACTTCAGGCATTTGCACCTATTCTTGCTATGACTTGCAGATTTTTACAAAGTCTCCCATGTGGTAATGTGTCAAATGCATTCTGAAACATTAAGAATATGCAAGCTGCCCAACTCTCTCTATTTTGTAAGATTTGGTTTACTTCATAAAATTCTAGTAAGTTTGTTACTGTGCACCTTCCTTCTCTGAAGCCATGTTGTTTCAGTGAAAAAACTTGAAGGACGCCAAGTAAAGAAACATCTGTTTTCTCAGTAGTTTCTTCGGTAATTTGCAAAGTATGCTGGTCTAGGAAATAGGTCTATGTTTTAAATTTGTGTCTCACCTTCAATTTTTGAAGATTGGTACCACTGTCCTGTGTTTCCATCGTCATGGAATCTCATCAATGTTCAGTGACTTCTCAAATATGATTCATAGCACCACTGATATTGGTATGGCAAACTTTTTAAGTACATAAAGGGATAGGTCATTAGACCTCAAAGCCTTATGAGGATCTAACTCCATCAACACTTTTAATCTCCTGTTGCTGAAAATACAATGTTTTCTAATATGGCCTATGATCTGTCATCTCTGCAATGTGAAGGGGGGATTACTTTATGTTGTAAGTACTGACTGAGATTACTTGGTCACTTCTTTGCAGATCCATCATCTGTCTCAGTAATGCTTCAATTTGCCCTCTTCAATTATTAATGTTATCCTTTGATCTTAAATTTCCGTCTGACAAAGCTATGGAAACATTTGGGATATTCTTTAGCCTTTCTGGCAATATCCTTCTCATATGCCCTTTCTGCCTCTCTCCTGTAACTTAGGTAACCATTTCTCCAAGATAGTAATTCTGCCAGGCATTCACAGTTTCTCCTCAAATACCTATTCCAGCATTTATCTCCACTCACTTGCTCTCTTTCTCCTATAATTGAAGCATTTCTCTTTGGCATTAATAATTCTTGTTTTGGTAAATGGTATGCAGCAGCTACCTATCTCCTCATATTCTTCACAATAGATTTCATACAGCCCTTGTACAAATTTGTTGTTAAATATGGTTCCCAACTCAGTACCTATAAATGACTGTTACTTTAGTTGTAATCATCTTTTGGATAGTTCTTCCTCATTTTTTTATCAGTTTCCCGACTCTCAGGCAGAGCATCTTTATTGATATACACCATCAACAACACCCAATGGTCAATTTTCCAGTTGGTGGCTCACACTCAATTTTCTCAATATCCAAAATATTATATGTACATACTAGCAGTGATGGCTCATCTTGACCCCCTACCCTCGTTAATTCCAGTATATGTTGGTGCAAGAAATTTCCTGGTTTGAGCACTTGACTTGGAAAGTGACACACCCGTGATTTTTTTTTTTTTTTATGATTGTGGCACCAGGATGGGCATAAACAAAATAAAAATAAAATTTCCCTCATCGGGCCTGGGCACGAAGAAACCAAAGTAAACAGATATAGAGATGGAGAGTGTTGTGAATTGTCATGTGTGGGAATAGGAAGAGATATGTAACGAATATCCAAGAATATTCGGGTGTGAGTAGGCATAGAAAGAGAACCGTAACTGAAGGAAGACTAATCATCGAACTGCCCCCAACAGTCCTATTAAGTCCAAAAAACCTTCAGCTGTAGTATCACTAAGGGCGACTGGTGCCATGGGCCAACCTACTACATGATAAATTGGGCCCGCTCAGGGGTGTTAGAAAGGGTATCCAGCCTTAAATTCCCCGTTTCAACATGTCTGTGTCCACCCCCATAATTGGAATCGATAGTGATGCATAAAACAGCAAACAACAATTTTTAAATAAATAACAAACTTATTGAATGCCACAGAAGAATGAAAAAATATACATAATACAGAAACTTCTTCATTTATAGTAAGAAAAACATATTTGACAATTTACTATTAAGTTGCATTTTTTGTATCTTGTATAGATGAATATCTCCCAGGACCTTATGTAAAATAAAAAAAAAATGTTTTATAAGGTTAGGTTAGGTGACTTGCCTTGTAAATATGAATAACCCAAGTGCACCCAGGGGCTACTTTTCTTTCCAAGATTCTATAATTTGTGTCATAAGTCATATAGAGTTTAATTTTTTTTCTCTGTTTTTTATTCTTCCTTTGTAGCAATGGCTTAATTGCATCTGTAGGAACGGACTCAGATATATGCAATCAATTTCCCAATGTCAAGTGGGATAGCATTGTGGAAGCAAATGGACGATCTGTAATACCAGGATTAGTTGATGGTCATACTCACCCCGTTTGGGATGGAGACAGGGTTCATGAATTTGCAATGAAGGTTTGATATTCTTAATTTTGAAAAATTTCAGTTTCATAGTAACTATAGTGTGGTAACTTGGAAAGTAAACAACTTGTTTCTTTCCAGTAAATGTATTAGTTTTCCTATAACAGTAATAATAATAATAATTTAGTGTGTTGATTTCGATATTTAAATGTGTTAAACATTTTATACTATATATACCTCTGGCTAGTACAGTGGTAACGCGCTGGCCTCGCATTCACGAGGTCGACAAATCGGTTCCCGCTCAGGACCGAGAGTTTGAGCTGTTTACTGGGAAGGTTACTTGCTGTGAATGGGCACCACAGTGGGGGGTTTGGGGCTTGCCTCGGCTGACATTCTGAGGAGCATCTCAGATGGATATCGGAACTGAAACACCGGCAAACTTTAACTTTAAATAGATGAATACAGAATTGTGCCTCGTTTCCTATTTATTGAGAAATTGTAATAAGATGAAGTATGCTTTCTTAGAACCTCGTTTTACTTGTTCGGAGTTGGGTGCTTAACTTTGTGTTACTGATGTGTTTTTGGATTTCTCGGTTTTGAATATCTACTACATTTAAGGGAAGTTATATCTCTGGTTTTGTTTAATGGGTACTATTTATATCTACTAATATTTACTAACCTTGGTGTCTAGAAATTTGTTATTTTGTTTTTTCGGGGTAAATCTGTACTTAATCTATTTGCTGGCACCTAACCATTTACTCAACGGTACCATATGGTCATTTGGTAAGTTGGATATTTCTAATCTAGGCAGTTTATTTATGAGATGTATAATTACACATATTTTCCCTTGGGGTTATAACATTTTTGGCAACGAGGACGGGATCATCGTTAGCCTGTCCTAAACATTTCCTATAATAATCTACTGTGTCCTTAAGGTAAGCTAGGCCATTTACCTCTTAGCCTAACCGTATTTACTATTTTACATCTCGGTATATGAGCCTAAGCCAATGTATTTCAAGACTGAACTCACGTAATTTTTTAGTTAAATTGCTCCACATTGATTTGGTTTTTCTTTTGCTATTTTATGACTTTTGGTAAGTCAATATAGCAGTCATAGGAAGTATTGGCGAGTTTAAAGAAGCAGATGGGGATACTGAGAGTTATTCTACTAAAGTGGAGTTGCTTTTTTAGGCAAATTCTGTTAAAGACGAGAAGAAAGATTGCACTTTCTTAACACTAATTGGTCCAAAGACCTTTAGTCTAGACAAGGACCTAGTTTCTCCTTAGAAATCAGAAGACTGCACTTATAATGAATTGGTTATGGCACTGAAATCGCATTTCCACCCACGGGTCATGATTATTTATGAGAGATTTAAGTTTTATAGTCGTAAGCAGGAGGCAGGTGAGAGTATATCCAATTATGTGGCAGGTATTAAAGCTTGTGCTAGGACTTGTGAATTTGGTTCTAATTTAGATAAAATGCTTTGTGACTGTTTTGTGATACGGTTAAGGGACGAAGCGACCCAGAGAGCTTTATTAACTACAAAGAACAGTCTGAACATAGTATTATGAGTAAATCACAAAATACCGGTACTACTAATTTTGGTGATTCTAGACCCAATAATCAGAAAGGATATTTAGCACTCCTAATCAGTCTAGTAAGACTAATTCTTATATATAGCCTAATAAGTCATGTTCAGGATGTGTTTAGGAACATTGGAGGTGGGACTGCCCTTTTAAAAAATAAAAGTGACATAAGTGTAAAAGGGTTGGGCACATAGCCAGTGTGTGTTTCACTAAAGATAAGCAGATTACTGTAGTCTCGGAACAGACAGAGGCAAATGTTAGTGATACTTCTAAGGCTAGTATTGGTGGTGTCATATTTAATGCGGAATACATCTTTTCCTATGAAGGCTCTCACAGTAGTAGAAGTCAATGTTGACAGTGTCAAAATTCCTTTTGAGCTAGATACTGGTGCTACCAGGACTGTTATGTCAAAATCTGTTTTTGAGAAAACTTTTTCTAATTCTTCCAATGTAAAATTTTCTAATGCTGTACTAAAGCAGTATGATGGCATACATATTCCTGTCTGTGGTGAGGCAACTGTATCAGTGTCATTAGACGAGAAATGTAAGCCAAAAGAGGTGTCATTGATCATAGTGGACGAAAATGGTCTTACCCTACTCGGTCGTGATTGGATTAAATCTTTAGGTATTTCTGTGGATGAAGTAGTCTCTCCTAACCCTAAGTTACATATTCGAAATGTACCTGATGCCACAGAATATGTTTTTCTGAGTGAGTTTCCAGATCTTTTTGATGAATCATCAGATATTGAGATATCTCCTGAGGTTCTTCCTAAATATTGTATTGCTAGAACGATTCCCCATGTTTTAAGAGAAAAGGTTGATATCAAACTAGATAGAAATGTGAAAGAGGATATTAATGAGCCTGTGATATATTCAGTAGGCTGCTCAAGTAGTTGCAGTGCTGAAACCTAATAAAACAGTCCGACTATGTGGTGATTATCGTCTTACCTGTAGTAAAGCCCTAATTTTGGATAAGTATTCCTTGCCTAAGTTAGAAGAATTGCTAGGATCTATATCTGGGGGTAAATATTTCCCTAAATTGGACATGTCACAAACATTTATGCAACTGAGTTTGGATGATGAATCTAAAAATTTTATTACTATTGACACACATCATGGGTTACTTAGGTATAACAGGTTGTGTTTTGGTATTGCCTCTGCCCCAGGTAATTTTCAGTGAACTATGGAGTCTGTGCTCGGTAGGATTCTGGGAGTGGCTATTTTTCTAGATGATATCTTAGTTTCTGGAAAGAGTAAAGAAGAACAGTAGCTAAAGTCAGATTGGTTTCGCCGAAATTAAGTGATGCAGGATTTAAGCTAAGTAAGGATAAATGCACTTGATTGACCCAGGAAGTAGAGTAGCTAGGGTACAAGGTAGATGTATCAGGTATTCATCCTTCTAAGAAAAAACTAGAAGCTATTAAGAATGCCCATAGTGCTAAAGATGTAACACAGCTGTATATTTTGTTTCGAGGACTGACTGAAACTGAGCGACGTTATTCTCAGCTTGAACGAGATGTGTTGGCTTTAGTTTTTGTGGTTAAAAGATTTTATTTCTATTTATGGGGGCAAGAGTTTAAGCTATTCACAGATCATAAGCCCCTACTTGGTTTATTTCAAGCTAATAAATGTATCCCTACGATGGTGTTGGTGAGAATACAGCAATGGGCATTACTTTTGCAAGCATATCGGTTCAACATGATACATTGCTCTAGCATTTTTATTTAGTGCTGATGCACTGAGTAGATTACCTTTAACATGCATGAATGAGTGCGTTCATATACCCACTGAATGGATTGATACTGTTGACTTATGAATAGTACACCTGTGACTGCTAAATAAATATCTACATTGATTAAGTGTGACCCTGTGTTGTCTAGAGTATTGCAGTATTGTTATAATGGTTGGCTTGACAAATTAGCGAGTGAGCTTACACCATTTAAGCTCCAACATGTTTGTGTTCTCCCCAATTCGAAAGGAAGTAATTATGACACCTTGAAGTGCTGTACTTTTTTTGTAAGTTCTAATATTTTATTCCCATCAGCTAGCCGGTGCAAGTTATATGGAGGTACATGGTGCCGGAGGGGGAATTAACTTTACTGTAGAGAAGACTCGCGCTGCTTCAGAAGATAAACTTCTTGATGAATTAATGCTCCGTTTGCAACGCATGTCCAAAGCAGGTAAAATATGTTTGTAGGTAATGAATGAATACCTCATATGGAACTTCATTAATCCTAACAATAATTATGCTTTTCCTGTTAGGCTGTGCCTATGCCTTATGTATTGAGGGTTGCTGATTCAATTTTTATTATGATCCCTGTTGGAGTTTTACTGTTCCTGCCCTGACCTTCCATAGGTTAAATGAGCTGAGAGTGCCATTTTCTTATTTGGTTTGACAGCACCTACTCCCCATTCACCGTAAATTTTGCATGCATCATTCTCATTTGTTGTAGATAGGAATGTGGAGCTTTTTGGAAGAATCCTAGAATTTTTACAAAACCGCCTGGAGATAAAACTTACAGGATACAGCATAGTAAATCCTAGTGTTGTTTTAACCATAATTGCAGTAATGCATATTGTAAGATGACAAGAAGGTTCAAGTCTGATTTTTCAAATTGCATAATGTCAATTATTAGCTCATGCACAGTTGGAATAACACTTTCGCTATAAGACTTCCCTCTTTAAAATATCCTTTCAGGAACAACATTAGCTGAATGTAAGAGTGGTTATGGACTGGATGTTAAGACAGAGCTGAAAATGTTACGTGTGTTGGAACAAGCAAAGTCAAAAGCACCTCTTACGATTTCATCTACGTTCTGTGGAGCTCATTCAATCCCCAGGTTTGTCTAACTTTTCCCTTTTTCTGTTTTATTTGAGATATTTATAGTACCCTTTAGCTTAAGGTATGAAACATAATATAATAGTAATACAAATAACACAATAGTAGGTGGCCAAAATAGTAAATAGGAAAAATGCTTGCCGGTGCTAATCGGATGTTGGCCATTTGTTTATATCATCAGTTCAATTGTTACTCAGGGAGAAGGTTAGGTTAGTGACTAACTATGGGATCTACGTAGAGTGAGATTAGAAAATATGAGGGATAGAGGCTAAAGCAAGACACAGGCACTCTTAGGTCTTATGCTGGTCAACACATAGCTAAGCTTGAAAAAGTTCAAAGACATGCCACGAAACTGGTGCCAGAAATACGCAATCTCAGTTATGATGAGAGGCTGAGGGAATTAGACTTGCCATCACTCAAAGCTAGAAGAGTGAGGGGGGATATGGTGACAGTCTTTAAATTCCTTCATGGTTATGATAGAGTGGATAGGGATCGATATTTTGATATGGCTGGCTCTAGAACTAGAGGTCATAGTTTGAAGCTTCGTAAGAAAACTTCTTTGCAGGATGTAAGGAAATACTTTTTCAGTGTAAGAGTAGTTGATAATTGGAATTGGCTAAGCGAGGAGGTAGTTAATGCTATCTCAATCCATAGTTTTAAGGACAGGTATGATAAGTATCACTAAGTATAAAATGGAACCGATGAGGAGACGGGAAGATACGAGCTTTTTTTCTCTTCTTTTTTTTTTCCTCTTTCTCGTCTTCTTTCTATATTCTGTGAGAGGGAGAACATAAAAATGATGCCATCTCTGTCCCAAACCTCTCCCATCCATGGGTCGGTAGGAGGGGTAGCCATCAGGAGACTCAAACAGAAAATCAAGAATTTAGAGGAAATGGTTATAAGCCTTGATGATAAAATTCAGAATATGGATGGAGAAATGAAAGAGAATGAAACACTCAGAGAGCAAATAAGATCTTTGGAGGAAGCAAATAAAGCACAAGGGCAGGAGAGAAAGGAACTAGAAAAAAGAATAAAGAAGCTGGAAGGGGAAATGAGTCAACTAGAATCTAGACTTTCTAAACAAGAAGATAAAAACAAACAGCTGAATGACAACCTAAAGGAATTAGATGTTAGTTCACTGCTCTCTTCTGAGAGAGACGAGATTGCTGCTTGGAATGTCCAGATTAAGGAAAACATTGAACAGTTCAGAAAAGAGTTCCAGGAGCTGAATATGGAAAATGATGCCATGAAAACTTCCTTTGCTGATGCACTAAAGGGGAATGTGGCAGTAAAAGAGGCTGTAAAGGTGGTGGCACTGGAAAACATACAAACAGTTGACTATAAAGAGACAGTAATCAAAAAAATGAAAGACGTGATGGAAAGGGCAAACCCACTCATCAGACAGGCACTTGATAAGGAGAAGACAGTGGTAATCTCAGGCATAAGCGAGTCCCAGGAGCCAACATGGCAGGGGAGACTTGAAGAAAATAAAGCTAGGGTTGTAGACCTGATAAGAAAGCTTGGAGTAGTATGTGGTCCTGAGGATATTGTAAACATACACCAACTAGGTAAATATTCGAGTGAAGGAACGCCGAGACCAACAAAAGTAACCTTTGAGAGAGGGGAAACATGTAGGGAAATATTGTTGAGAAAAAAAAGTCTAAAGGACCTTCAAGAATTCAAAGAAGTGTTCATTAGACAATACAGAACACAGGAAGAGATGGGAAAGATCAAAAACTTGTTGCAAGAGGCAAGAAGGTTAAATGATGAAAGAAATGAAGAAGAGAAGAAAAATTTTCATTACAGAGTTCTTCCAGACAAAGGGGAGATAAAGAAGATAATGACAGAAGATCAGGGGATGGGGCCTCATTAAGATTGTTATACACAAATGCTGATGGATTAGCTGGTAAGGCAGTAGAATTAAAAGATAGGATTCACAACAGTAAGGCAGATATAGTAGCAATTACAGAGACTAAGTTGAGTGAGGACAAACAGTGTCACAGTTTTTCCTAAGGGTTTCAGAATACTAAGGGTTGAAAGATCTGAGAGGACTGGTGGAGGGATAGCACTGCTCATAAGTGAAAGGATTCAAGTCGAAGAAATAAACTTGGCTATAGAAAGTGAGTTCAAGGAATTTCGTGTTGCTCGCATAAATACTGGGTCAGAGAGCATTATAATAACTGTTGTATACAACCCACCAAGGAACCAAAATAGGCTTGAAGTTTATGAGGAAAGTCATATAGGTACTATTGAAGTCATAAACTCAGTTGTTAGCATGGCACGGGAAAAAAAATGTAGGATTTTGATTATGGGAGACTTTAATCATAAAGAGATAGATTGGATAAATCTTGACCTACACAGTGGTGAGGACTCATTCGGGGCAAGATTCCTAGATTGTGTACAAGGGAATTTCCTACACCAACATGTAATGGAACCAACAAGGGCCAGGGGTGGGGATGAGCCATCACTACTTGATCTAGTGTTCACAGATAATGTGTTGGATATTGAAAAAATTGAGTATGAACCACCAATTGGAAAGAGTGACCACTGTGTGTTGTTGATGGAGTATATCATTGAAGATATTCTTCCTGAGAGTAGAGGCACTGAGGACATGAGGAGGAACTATCAGAAAGGAGATTACATCAAAATGAATGAGCTTTTTGCAGTTATTGACTGGAGAACCTTATTTTACAACAAATCTGTACAAGAAATGTATGACATCTTTTGTGAGAAATATGGGAAGATAGTAGATTGCTGCATACCTGTCACCAAAGTAGGTGTAATTCATGCCAGAGAGAAATGGTTCGATAATGGGTGTAAAAGAGCTAAGGAGTGGAGAGACAAATGCTGGAAAAGGTATAGGAGGAGAAAAAACATAAATGCCTGGCAAACCTACAAAAGAGCAAGAAATGACTACCTAAGTAAAAGGAGAGAGGCAGAGAGAGACTATGAGAGGGACATCACCAGGAAGGCTAAAGAAAATCCCAAGCTTTTCCACAGCTTTATCAGAGGAAAACTGAAGGTAAAAGAACAGGTTTTAAGGCTAAAGAGAGCGGATGGAAGCATCACTGAGACGGATGAAGAGATCTGCAAAGAATTGAACAAGGAGTTTCAGTCAGTATTTACAGTAGAAAATACCCCACCCCCTCAGATTGCAGTGATAGAAGCTCAAGGGCCGGTATTAGAGAACATCAACCTTACAGCCACAGAGGTATGCAAAGCGCTGATGGATTTAGATGTTCATAAAGCTACAGGTCCTGATGACATATCCCCTCATGTGCTTAAAAAATGCGCAAACACAATATCAGTGGCACTAAGTATCATATTTAAGGAGTCACTGGAGTCGGGGAGATTCCAAGATGCTGGAAACAAGCAAATGTGATACCTATCTTCAAAAAGGGAAGGAGGGATACGGCTCTGAACTATAGACCAGTTTCCTTGACCAGCATAGTTTGCAAAGTTATGGAGAAACTACTAAGGAAACATATCTCTCTTCACTTGGAATCCTTCAACTTTTTGTCAGTGAGGCAACATGGCTTCAGAGAAGGTAGATCAACAGTAACAAACTTATTAGAATTTTATGATGAGGTAAGCCAAATCTTACAGGAAAGAGAGGGCTGGGCAGATTGCATATTCCTAGACTTCCAGAAAGCGTTTGACACTGTTCCACATGGGAGACTTATTAGGAAGCTGCAATCAATGGCTAGAATAGGTGGAAATGTTTTGGAATGGATAAAAACTTACTTAGAAGGAAGGGAACAGAGGGTTAGAGTAAGACACTCAGTGTCTGAATGGAGAAGAGTTAGTAGTGGAGTTCCACAGGGTTCAGTTTTAGGGCCACTTTTGTTCCTTGTATATGTAAATGACCTACCAGAGTCTGTAAATTCATTCATGAATATGTTTGCAGATGATGCAAAGATTGTGAAGAAAGTAAAAAACGAGAACAATGGTAGAGAACTTCAGGAGGATCTAAATAATCTGCATGAGTGGTCAGAAAAGTGGCTAATGAAATTCAATACTTCAAAATGTAAGGTAATGAGAATGGGTACAAGTGCAAGAAGGCCCAAGCTTGACTACTCGGTGGCTGGAGTACAACTTCAAGAGACAGAAAATGAGAGAGATCTAGGAGTAAACATACTGGCAGATTTGTCTCCAGAAATACATATAAATGGCATAGTAAGGGCAGCATATGCATTCTTATCAAATGTAAGGGTAGCCTTCAGGCACATGGACAAGGAAATGTTCAGAAATATTTATGTAACCTATGTGAGGCCAAAACTCGAATATGCAGCCCCCTTTTGGAATCCGCACTTGAAAAAGCACATAGCTAAGCTTGAAAAAGTTCAAAGACATGCCACGAAACTGGTGCCAGAAATACGCAATCTCAGTTATGATGAGAGGCTGAGGGAATTAGACTTACCATCACTCGAAGCTAGAAGAGTGAGGGGGGATATGGTGACAGTCTTTAAATTCCTTCATGGTTATGATAGAGTGGATAGGGATCGATATTTTGATATGGCTGGCTCTAGAACTAGAGGTCATAGTTTGAAGCTTCGTAAGAAAACTTCTTTGCAGGATGTAAGGAAATACTTTTTCAGTGTAAGAGTAGTTGATAATTGGAATTGGCTAAGCGAGGAGGTAGTTAATGCTATCTCAATCCATAGTTTTAAGGACAGGTATGATAAGTATCACTAAGTATAAAATGGAACCGATGAGGAGACGGGAAGATACGAGCTTTGGGCTCTTTCCCGTAAACACAAATCTTCTTTTTTAATGTGGGAATTTATACAGACGTTAATAGAAATAGTTTACTAACAATTTATATTTAGACAATATTACACCCCCTCCACTCTTATGATACAAATTCCCTCCCCTACCCCTCCCAATTTAGAAATAGAATTAGATGTTTAATCTGTCAACCAGTTTCCTACCATGGGAAGAGCTATGTGGACTACCGTGCAACTTGGGCATTATTTCTACAGGAGCATTACCCAGGCTTTCAAGGGCAGTATCATATGTACCTGCAGGAATGTCAGCACTAATAGTTGGAGGCTTAGGAGAATGGGGAATTGTAGGGACAATAACTTCACCATTAGTTACAGGTGGAAGCCGATTCCTTGGAATAATCTGGTCTTGGTGCCTCTTAACTACACCCAAAGGTAAAGAACATCTATAATATAGGGGACCAGTTTGCTTTGTGACAACAGATGGAGTCCACTTAGGACCTAGATTAGTATAGTTTCAAATCATTACAGTGAGTATGGAGAGAGTTGGACCTTCCTAGGTTCCTTAGAGTATAATTGCTTTTGAACTTGCTGACGCTCATGGACTTTAGCAGAAACGCTCTCACCAGGCCACAATAAATCTAACTGAGAATGTAGACGATGACCAAACATGAGTTCATTTGGCGAAACACCAGTAGTAGAATGTGGTGTTAGACAATATTCAAACACAAACTTATCAATAACCAACTGAATGTCAGCAGAAGATAGCGATTTCTTAAATGATTGCTTAAAAGTCTAAACCATCCTCTCAGCTAGTCCATTAGTACTTGGTTTATAAACAGCTCTCGTGATATGCCTGAGACCACGGTACTGAATAAAGTCCTGGAACTCCTGCTAAGTTATACAGGGTCCATTATCTGAAACAATTGTGCAAATGAATGTTGTAAGCAACTAATAGTT
This sequence comes from Halocaridina rubra, assembly GCA_037179515.1. NCBI lineage: Eukaryota > Metazoa > Arthropoda > Malacostraca > Decapoda > Atyidae > Halocaridina > Halocaridina rubra. The sequence continues at coordinate 106,450 of JAXCGZ010011527.1, forward strand.
TCACTAGTAGTAGTACCTTTATTATGATAGATATCTACGCACTTAGCTTGAGCATCAACAGTTATCAAGAAATAGAGACCATCAACAGGGAATGCGTAATCTACATGAATACGGTGCCATGGGCGAGTAGGTCACTCCCATGAATGAATTTCAGCTTTAGAAGAAATCGCTCTATGTGAGAAGCATTCAGGGCAAGAGTTGCACAATTCTTCCAAGATCGGGCCACCATAGGTAGCTTCTAGCAAGTTTTTTTTGTACGAGACAAAGCCGCATGAGATGAGTGTAGCTCACTCATGATTCTAGGTCTGAGTTTAGGAGGTACGACAACACGAGAACCCCAAAGAATACAGCCATTCTGTAAGGAGAGTTCAGTCTTTCTTCAAACATAAGGTGTAAGATTTGGGTCACCAGTAGAAGATTTAGGGACATCCAAGTTCACAAAACTTTAATACTCTAGACATAGTAGGATCCTTGTTAGTTTCTTTACGGATATGTTCACTTGTAACCGGTGAGGAATTTAGGAAATAAACAAGCTTGTGCCACTGAAGGAATAGGAGTGTCCTCATTAGTTCCACTAGACTCGTTAGATAGCAGCAAATGACTTAAAGCATCTGCAGTACCAAGGAAAGCACCGGACCTATGACTCAAAGTGAAATTATAACTCTGAAGTAGCAAAGACCATCTCAGAATTCTACCAGAGGCCATAGGTGGAATATTATTTGAAGGAGAAAAGATACCAAGCAGTGGTTTGTGGTCTGTAATGACAGCAGTTAAGTTAGCTTGTCCCCATAAATGGTAGTGGAATTTTCACTATGCGTGGACTATTGCAAGGGCTTCTTTCTCTAGGAGGGGGATACTCTCCACGTTGCACATTACGGGTACTAACTGCGGCAGAGTCAATGGAGTCAGTCGGAGAATTATCAAATTCCTGGTGTCAGAGCCAGCAGTTGCTGCGGAAATTGCTTGTTGTGACCTCACCTGAGGAATGTTCCTCCGAAATATGTCTTCGTGGTAGAGGTCAGCCAGGAAGATAGGAGGTAGGTTCAGTACACAACCCAGCAGGACAGGGTACATAAGCCCAATCATTGCCATAGCTTGGGCTTTTCCCTTGTTGTATTCGCAATCAAGGTCAATGACACAGCAGCATTGTATCTGAGGTTCTCCTTAAAGCAACCCGTACACAAATGACCTTGCCTTTAAAATAGTCATTCCTGACGAATCTCTCATCAACAAATATGCCACTGGCCCCTGTGTCGAGGGCTATCTCAGGTTCCACATCATTTATGGTTCCTAGGCACTTTGGGACCATCTCATGCTTATCATAATCGGTGAATTGCACATCAGGAACTTTGTACGGTGGGTCCTCGGTGGCCCTTTCTGGCCTTGTTTCTACGTTATGGGTCGAGCGAGTGGCCAGATGGTTAAGCTGATTGCCACTGTGAGAGGGAGTGTGGTGGCTCTTAGAGTTAGGCTGAAATCCCTGGGAAGGTGGAGTAGGGTAATTACCCTTACCTCTGAACTGCTGAGGCTTAGGGCTTACCGAGTCGTCCTTCTTGAGTGATTACCTAATTGTGTTTACGGGAAAGAGCCCAAAGCTCGTATCTTCCCGTCTCCTCATCGGTTCCATTTTATACTTAGTGATACTTATCATACCTGTCCTTAAAACTATGGATTGAGATAGCATTTACTACCTCCTTGCTTAGCCAATTCCAATTATCAACTACTCTTACACTGAAAAAGTATTTCCTTATATCCTGCAAAGAACTTTTCTTACGAAGCTTCAAACTATGACCTCTAGTTCTAGAGCCAGCCATATCAAAATATCGATCCCTATCCACTCTATCATAACCATGAAGGAATTTAAAGACTGTCACCATATCCCCCCTCACTCTTCTAGCTTCAGTGATGGTAAGTCTAATTCCCTCAGCCTCTCATCATAACTGAGATTGCGTATTTCTGGCACCAGTTTCGTGGCATGTCTTTGAACTTTTTCAAGCTTACCTATGTGCTTTTTCAAGTGCAGATTCCAAAAGGGGGCTGCATATTCGAGTTTTGGCCTCATATAGGTTACATAAATATTTCTGAACATTTCCTTGTCCATGTGCCTGAAGGCTACCCTTACATCTGATAAGAATGCATATGCTGCCCTTACTATGCCATTTATATGTATTTCTGGAGACAAATCTGCCAGTATGTTTACTCCTAGATCTCTCCCATTTTCTGTCTCTTGATGTTGTACTCCAGTGAGTGTGGGTGCATAGCTGTTATAAGGCTTTGGAGTGTGAGGAGGATGAG
>JAXCGZ010011528.1:7500-12500 GCA_037179515.1 Halocaridina rubra
TGTGCGCGGTGTGAGAGAATGGGTAAGTGAGAATGATACATAGATAGACAGTAAAAGATATATGTTGGATGAAGAATAGAGGGTTGGAAATGAATGCTAAGAAAGTTTTGTATGAGAAAGTGGTTGTGCCAACTGTGATGTATGGATCAGAGTTATGGGGGTATGAAAATAAGTAAGAGACGGAAACTAAATGTGTTTGAGATGAAATGCCTGAGGAGTATGATTGGTGTATCTCGATTGGATAAGGTTAGGAATGAAGTGGTGAGAGCAAGAACGGGTGTGAGGAGAGAAATTGCAACCAGAGTAGATATGAATGTTCTGAGATGGTTTGGCAATGTGGAATGGATGGATGATGAAAGACTGCTGAAAAAGGTGATGAATGCAAGAGTTGATGGGAGAAATGCTAGAGGGAGGCCTAGGTTTGGGTGGATGGATGGAGTAAGGAGAGCCCTGAATGATAGGAGGATGGATGTGAGGGAAGCAAGTGAGCGTCCTAGGAATAGGAATGAGTGGCGAGCAATTGTGACGCAGCTCTGATGGGCATCTGCTGTTACCACGGGGCTGCATCTTACAGAGGTAGCCCTGTGGTAGGGGCAATAGGGGAGATGGCAGCTGTGAAGCGACACAGGTTGTGGAAGAGCCGGGAGGATGGGCTGAGGCACTCCAGCAGTGCCATCTGAACGGTCGCTAATTCCCTAGTCATTGCCCAAAGAGCTAAGTAATCCCCCTACTGTTTTCTTTTTTGATGTTGGCTACCCCCCAATTAAAGGGGGAAACAGCCAAGGTAAATAGAATATATATATATATATATATATATATATATATATATATATATATATATATATATATATATATATATATATATCTATATATCTATATATATATATATATATATATATATATATATATATATATATATATATATATATATATATATATATATATATATATATATATATATATATATATATATATATATATATATATATATATATATATATATATATATATATATATATATATATATATATATATATATATATATATATATATATATAAACGCAAATACACACACACACACCATATATTGTTAAAATAAGTATCCTTCCCATTTATATTAACTTGTTAGTTAGTTTGATACACGAAATAATTGAATAAGTAAAAAAAAAAAAAATATCCACCTGTCAACAGTACTGAGTTAAGTTGCCAAGTAGTACAGCTGTCTTATTTTCTTCATATTTTTTTCTTTTCTTTTAGCTTTCTCTTTTACTATTTTGTTTTTATTTTGTATATATATTAAGTTAAATGTAAAGTCTAATCCTGTGATAACATATCTTGGTTAGCAAGTGAGTTTATCAGTTAGGAAGAATATATAGCAGAAACAGGTGGGTGCCACCTCAGACACAGGTTCGAATTTTTCCTTCAGGTTTGACTTTTGTTTTGTTGCATTTTTTTTCTTTTTCTTTTTATCCTTAAATTACCATGGTCAAGTTTTTAAGTTAAGATGTGTGTTACCAGAAAAGAGATAAACTGAGTCACTAAATAGCACTTATATGGAGATATAAAAATTCGGTGTGAAGCTTAATTAAAAGTTTTTCTCTTTTTTTTTTCCTCTTTCTCGTCTTCTTTCTATATTCTGTGAGAGTGAGAACATAAAAATGACGCCATCTCTGTCCCAAACCTCTCCCATCCATGGATCGGTAGGAGGGGTAGCCATTAGGAGACTTAAACAGAAAATCAAGAATTTAGAGGAAATGGTTATAAGCCTTGATGATAAAATTCGGAATATGGATGGACAAATGAAAGAGAATGAAACACTCAGGGAGCAAATAAGATCTTTGGAGGAAGCAAATAAAGCACAAGGGCAGGAGAGAAAGGAACTAGGAAAAAGAATAAAGAAGCTGGAAGGGGAAAAGAGTCAACTAGAATCTAGAATTTCTAAACAAGAAGATAAAAACAAACAGCTGAATGACAACCTAAAGGAATTAGATGTTAGTTCACTGCTCTCTTCTGAGAGAGACGAGATTGCTGCTTGGAATGTCCAGATTAAGGAAAACATTGAACAGTTCAGAAAAGAGTTCCAGGAGCTGAATATGGAAAATGATGCCATGAAAACTTCCTTTGCTGATGCACTAAAGGGGAATGTGGCAGTAAAAGAGGCTGTAAAGATGGTGGCACTGGAAAACATACAAACAGTTGACTATAAAGAGACAGTAATCGAAAAAATGAAAGACGTTGTGATGGAAAGGGCAAACCCACTCATCAGACAGGCACTTGATAAGGAGAAGACAGTGGTAATCTCAGGCATAAGCGAGTCCCAGGAGCCAACATGGCAGGGGAGACTTGAAGAAAATAAAGCTAGGGTTGTAGACCTGATAAGAAAGCTTGGAGTAGTATGTGGTCCTGAGGATATTGTAAACATACACCAACTAGATAAATATTCGAGGGAAGGAAAGCCGAGACCAACAAAAGTAACCTTTGAGAGAGGGAAAACATGTAGGGAAATATTGTTGAGAAAAAAAAGTCTAAAAGACCTTCAAGAATTCAAAGAAGTGTTCATTAGACGATACAGAACACAGGAAGAGATGGGAAAGATAAAAAACTTGTTGCAAGAGGCATGAAGGTTAAATGATGAAAGAAATGAAGAAGAGAAGAAAAATTTTCATTACAGAGTTCTTCCAGACAAAGGGGAGATAAAGAAGATAATGACAGAAGATCAGGGGATGGGGCCTCATTAAGATTGTTATACACAAATGCTGATGGATTAGCTGGTAAGGCAGTAGAATTAAAAGATAGGATTCACAACAGTAAGGCAGATATAGTAGCAATTACAGAGACTAAGTTGAGTGAGGACATAAACAGTGTCACAGTTTTTCCTAAGGGCTTCAGAATACTAAGGGTTGAAAGATCTGAGAGGACTGGTGGAGGGATAGCACTGCTCATAAGTGAAAGGATTCAAGTCGAAGAAATAAACTTGGCTATAGAAAGTGAGTTCAAGGAATTTCTTGTTGCTCGCATAAATACTGGGTCAGAGAGCATTATAATAACTGTTGTATACAACCCACCAAGGAACCAAAATAGGCTTGAAGTTTATGAGGAAAGTCATATAGGTACTATTGAAGTCATAAACTCAGTTGTTAACATGGCACGGGAAAAAAAATGTAGGATTTTGATTATGGGAGACTTTAATCATAAAGAGATTGATTGGATAAATCTTGACCCACACAGTGGTGAGGACTCATTCGGGGCAAGATTCCTAGATTGTGTATAAGGGAATTTCCTACACCAACATGTAATGGAACCAACAAGGGCCAGGGGTGGGGATGAGCCATCACTACTTGATCTAGTGTTCACAGATAATGTGTTGGATATTGAAAATATTGAGTATGAACCACCAATTGGAAAGAGTGACCACTGTGTGTTGTTGATGAAGTATATCATTGAAGATATTCTTCCTGAGAGTAGAGGCACTGAGGACATGAGGAGGAACTATCCGAAAGGAGATTACATCAAAATGAATGAGCTTTTTGCAGTTATTGACTGGAGAACCTTATTTTACAACAAATCTGTACAAGAAATGTATGACATCTTTTGTGAGAAATATGGGAAGATAGTAGATTGCTGCATACCTGTCACCAAAGTAGGTGTAATTCATGCCAGAGAGAAATGGTTCGATAATGGGTGTAAAAGAGCTAAGGAGTGGAGAGACAAATGCTGGAAAAGGTATAGGAGGAGAAAAAACATAAATGCCTGGCAAACCTACAAAAGAGCAAGAAATGACTACCTAAGTAAAAGGAGAGAGGCAGAGAGAGACTATGAGAGGGACATCACCAGGAAGGCTAAAGAAAATCCCAAGCTTTTCCACAGCTTTATCAGAGGAAAACTGAAGGTAAAAGAACAGGTTTTAAGGCTTAAGAGAGTGGATGGAAGCATCACTGAGACGGATGAAGAGATCTGCAAAGAATTGAACAAGGAGTTTCAGTCAGTATTTACAGTAGAAAATACCCCACCCCCTCAGATTGCAGTGATAGAAGCTCAAGGGCCGGTATTAGAGAACATCAACCTTACAGCCACAGAGGTATGCAAAGCGCTGATGGATTTAGATGTTCATAAAGCTACAGGTCCTGATGACATATCCCCTCATGTGCTTAAAAAATGCGCAAACACAATATCAGTGGCACTAAGTATCATATTTAAGGAGTCACTGGAGTCGGGGGAGATTCCAAGATGCTGGAAACAAGCAAATGTGATACCTATCTTCAAAAAGGGAAGGAGGGATACGGCTCTGAACTATAGACCAGTTTCCTTGACCAGCATAGTTTGCAAAGTTATGGCGAAACTACTAAGGAAACATATCTCTCTTCACTTGGAATCCTTCAACTTTTTGTCAGTGAGGCAACATGGCTTCAGAGAAGGTAGATCAACAGTAACAAACTTATTAGAATTTTATGATGAGGTAAGCCAAACCTTACAGGAAAGAGAGGGCTGGGCAGATTGCATATTCCTAGATTTCCAGAAATCGTTTGACACTGTTCCACATGGGAGACTTATTAGGAAGCTGCAATCAATGGCTAGAATAGGTGGAAATGTTTTGGAATGGATAAAAACTTACTTAGAAGGAAGGGAACAGAGGGTTAGAGCAAGACACTCAGTGTCTGAATGGAGAAGAGTTAGTAGTGGAGTTCCACAGGGTTCAGTTTTAGGGCCACTTTTGTTCCTTGTATATGTAAATGACCTACCAGAGTTTGTAAATTCATTCATGAATATGTTTGCAGATGATGCAAAGATTGTGATGAAAGTAAAAAACGAGAACAATGGTAGAGAACTTCAGGAGGATCTAAATAATCTGCATGAGTGGTCAGAAAAGTGGCTAATGAAATTCAATACTTCAAAATGTAAGGTAATAAGAATGGGTACAAGTGCAAGAAGTCCCAAGCTTGACTACTTTGTGGCTGGAGTACAACTTCAAGAGACAGAAAATGAGAGAGATCTAGGAGTAA
>JAXCGZ010011528.1:17500-30000 GCA_037179515.1 Halocaridina rubra
ACTCCATCAACAACACACAGTGGTCACTCTTTCCAATTGGTGGTTCATACTCAATATTTTCAATATCCAACACATTATCTGTGAACACTAGATCAAGTAGTGATGGCTCATCCCCACCCCTGGCTCTTGTTGGTTCCATTACATGTTGGTGTAGGAAATTCCCTTGTACGCAATCTAGGAATCTTGCCCCGAATGAGTCCTCACCACTGTGTGGGTCAAGATTTATCCAATCTATCTCTTTATGATTAAAGTCTCCCATAATCAAAATCCTACATTTTTTCTCCCGTGCCATGTTAACAACTGAGTTTATGACTTCAATAGTACCTACATGACTTTCCTCATAAATTTCAAGCCTATTTTGGTTCCTTGGTGGGTTGTATACAACAGTTATTATAATGCTCTCTGACCCAGTATTTATGCGAGCAACAAGAAATTCCCTGAACTCACTTTCTATAACCAAGTTTATTTCTTCAACTTGAATCCTCTCACTTATGAGCAGTGCTATCCCTCCACCAGTCCTCTCAGATCTTTCAACCCTTAGTATTCTGAAGCCCTTAGGAAAAACTGTGACACTGTTTATGTCCTCACTCAACTTAGTCTCTGTAATTGCTACTATATCTGCCTTACTGTTGTGAATCCTATCTTTTAATTCTACTGCCTTACCAGCTAATCCATCAGCATTTGTGTATAACAATCTTAATGAGGCCCCATCCCCTGATCTTCTGTCATTATCTTCTTTATCTCCCCTTTGTCTGGAAGTATTCTGTAACAAAAATTTTTCTTCTCTTCTTCATTTCTCTCATCATTTAACCTTCTTGCCTCTTGCAACAAGTTTTTGATCTTTCCCATCTCTTCCTGTGTTCTGTATCGTCTAATGAACACTTCTTTGCATTCTTGAAGGTCTTTTAGACTTTTTTTTCTCAACAATATTTCCCTACATGTTTCCCCTCTCTCAAAGGTTACTTTTGTTGGTCTCGGCTTTTCTTCCCTCGAATATTTACCTAGTTGGTGTATGTTTACAATATCCTCAGGACCACATACTACTCCAAGCTTTCTTATCAGGTCTACAACCCTAGCTTTATTTTCTTCAAGTCTCCCCTGCCATGTTGGCTCCCGGGATTCACCTATGCCTGAGATTACCACTGTCTTCTCCTTATCAAGTGCCTGTCTGATGAGTGGGTTTGCCCTTTCCATCACAACGTCTTTCATTTTTTCGATTACTGTCTCTTTATAGTCAACTGTTTGTATGTTTTCCAGTGCCACCACCTTTACAGCCTCTTTTACTGCCACATTCCCCTTTAGTGCATCAGCAAAGGACGTTTTCATGGCATCATTTTCCATATTCAGCTCCTGGAACTCTTTTCTGAACTGTTCAATGTTTTCCTTAATCTGGACATTCCAAGCAGCAATCTCGTCTCTCTCAGAAGAGAGCAGTGAACTAACATCTAATTCCTTTAGGTTGTCATTCAGCTGTTTGTTTTTATCTTCTTGTTTAGAAATTCTAGATTCTAGTTGACTCTTTTCCCCTTCCAGCTTCTTTATTCTTTTTTCTAGTTCCTTTCTCTCCTGCCCTTGTGCTTTATTTGCTTCCTCCAAAGATCTTATTTGTTCTCTGAGTGTATCATTCTCTTTCATTTCTCCATCCATATTCCAAATTTTATCATCAAGGCTTACAACCATTTCCTCTAACTTCTTGATTCTCTGTTTAAGTCCCCTGATGACTATCCCTTCTCCCGACCCATGGGTGGGAGAGGTTTGGGACAGAGATGGCCTCATTTTTATGTTCTCCCTCTCACAGAATATAGAAAGAAGGCGAGAAAGAGGAACAAAAAAAGAAAAGAGAAAAACTTTTAATTGAGCTTCACACAGAATTTTTATATCTCCATATTAGTGCTATTTAGTGACTCAGTTTATCTCTTTTCTGGTAACACACATCTTAACTTAAAAACTTGACCATGGTAATTTAAGTATAAAAAGAAAAAGAAAAACAAAAGTCAAACCTGAAGGAAAATTTGAATTTGTGTTTGAGTTGGCACCCACCTGTTTCTGCTATATATTCTTCCTAACTGATAAACTGACTTGTTAACCAAGATATGTTATCATGGGATTAGACTTTACATTTAACTCAATATATATACAAAATAAAAAAATAGTAAAAGAGAAAGCTAAAAGAAAAGCAAAAAAATGAAGAAAATAAGACTGCTGTACTACTTGGCAACTTAACTCAGTACTGTTGACAGGTGGATATTTGGTAATTTTTTTCTTTTATTATTCAATTATTTCGTGTATCAAACTAACTAACTAGTTAATATAAATGGGAAGGATACTGATTTTAACAATATATAGAACCACAGGATCAGGTAAACGGCTTAAGAGCTTTCCCCAGTTTACACAAAAAATTAGGTAATGTGATGTGATGGCTCCACCTCTGGCAACTCTTCTAGATTTCCCTCAAGGCAGAACTGGACGGCAGCTTCTCTCTCTCCGCTCACGAAAATGTTCTCAATTTTTTTTCCTTTAATATGAACAGTCTCGTCTTACAACAAATATAAGTTTTGTACTCACAATACTCTGCAGGATTTCAGATTTAGGGAAATTTTGGTAAAGTGTGTGTGTGTGTGTGTGTGTGTGTGTGTGTGTGTGTGTGTGTGTGTGATTACCTAATTGTGATTACCTAATTGTGTTTACGGGAAAGAGCCCAAAGCTCGTATCTTCCCGTCTCCTGATCGGTTCCATTTTTAGACTTAGTGATACTTATCATACCTGTCCTTAAAACTATGGATTGAGATAGCATTAACTACCTCCTCGCTTAGCCAATTCCAATTATCAACTACTCTTACACTGAAAAAGTATTTCCTTACATCCTGCAAACAAGTTTTCTTACGAAGCTTCAAACTATGACCTCTAGTTCTAGAGCCAGCCATATCGAAATATCGATCCCTATCCACTCTATCATAACCATGAAGGAATTTAAAGACTGTCACCATATCCCCCCTTACTCTTCTAGCTTCGAGTGATGGCAAGTCTAATTCCCTCAGCCTCTCATCATAACCGAGATTGCGTATTTCTGGCACCAGTTTCGTGGCATGTCTTTGAACTTTTTCAAGCTTAGCTATGTGCTTTTTCAAGTGCGGATTCCAAAAGGGGGCTGCATATTCGAGTTTTGGCCTCACATAGGTTACATAAATATTTCTGAACATTTCCTTGTCCATGTGCCTGAAGGCTACCCTTACATTTGATAAGAATGCATATGCTGCCCTTACTACGCCATTTATATGTATTTCTGGAGACAAATCTGCCAGTATGTTTACTCCTAGATCTCTCTCATTTTCTGTCTCTTGAAGTTGTACTCCAGCCACCGAGTAGTCAAGCTTGGGCCTTCTTGCACTTGTACCCATTCTCATTACCTTACATTTTGAGGTATTGAATTTCATTAGCCACTTTTCTGACCACTCATGCAGATTATTTAGATCCTCCTGAAGTTCTCTACCATTGTTCTCGTTTTTTACTTTCTTCACAATCTTTGCATCATCTGCAAACATATTCATGAATGAATTTACAGACTCTGGTAGGTCATTTACATATGTGTGTGTGTGTGTGTGAGTGTGTGTGTGTACATGCATATAGATATGTGAATATATGTACACACTCTTGACCATAAAAACATTAATCGATTGTAACTTACATTGTAAAGATGAACAATATTTACTTCTACCTTCTCAGGGGTACAATATTTGAGGATAATCTCATAAAACAATGATTCTTAAGTAAGTAAGTAAGTAAGTAAGTAAGTAAGTAAGTAAGTAAGTAAGTAAGTAAGTAAGTAAGTAAATCGGTAGATAGTATTTATGTATATAATTAAGTTGGTATGTATGTATGTAAGTGAATGAGTATGCAGGTTGGTGGGTAACTTAGTATATAATTAAATAATCAATTGAATGAGTAAGTAAATAAGTAAGTAAGTAAGTAAGTAAGAAAGATAGAAGTAAATACAAACTTTCACTATAGCTTCTCGTTTATAGTTATATAAGATCTCTCCAGAATATCATAAGTAAACAAGAATAAAAGTAGTGCACACAAACACACACAATTACACTCATTTCATTTTTGATAGAATAAACTTGTATTTGCACTGAAACAAGACGGAAAGGCAAGTCCAAATCATTCTTGTTTGCGTTGGCATATGCAATTCCATGTACAATCAGACACACACACATATACACACTCACACACACATACACACACACACACACACACACACACACACGCACACACATACACACACACACACACACACACACACACACACACACACACACACACACACACACACACACACACACACACACACACACAGAGCTGTCTTATTTTCTTCAATTTTTTTCTTTTCTTTTAGCTTTCTCTTTTACTATTTTTTATTTTGTATATATATTGAGTTAAATGTAAAGTCTGATCCTGTGATAACATATCTTGGTTAGCAAGTGAGTTTATCAGTTAAAGAAGAATATATAGCAGAAACAGGTGGGTGTCTCCTCAGATACAAATTCGAATTTTCCTGCAAGTTGACTTTTGCTTTTGTTTTTGTTAGCATTTTTTCTTTTTATCCTCAAATTACCATAGTCAAATTTTTAAGTTAAGATGTGTGTCACCAGAAAAGAGATAAATTGAGTCACTAAATAGCACTTATATGAAGATATAAAAATTCTGTGTGAATCTTAAATAAAATTTTTTTCTCTCTTTTTTTCTCTTTCTCTTCTTCTTTCTATATTCTGTGAGAGAGAAAACATAAAAATGAGGCCATCTCTGTCCCAAACCTCTCCCACCCATGGGTCGGGAGGAGGGGTAGCTATTAGGAGACTAAAACAGAAAATCAAGGATTTAGAGGCAATGGTTATAAGTCTTGGTGATAAAATTCGGAATATGGATAGAGAAATGAAAGAGAATGAAACACTAAGAGAGGAAATAAGACCTTTGGAGGAAGCAAATAAAGCAAAAGGGCAGGAGAAAAAAGAAATAGAAAAACAAATAAATAAGCTGGAAGGGGAAAGGAGTGAACTAAAAACCAGAATTTCTAAACAAGAAGATAAAAACAAACAGCTGAATGACAACCTAAATGAATTAGATATTAGTTCACTGCTCTCTTCTGAGAGAGATGAGATTGCAGCTTGAAATGTCCAAATTAAGGAAAACATTGAACAGTTTAGAAAAGAGTTCCAGGAGCTGAATATGGAACATGATGCCATGAAAACTTCCTTTGCTGATACACTAAAGGGGAATGTGGCAGTAAAAGAGGTTGTAAGGGTGGTGGCACTGGAAAACATACAAACAGTTGACTATAAAGAGAAAGTAATAAAAAAAAAATGAAAGACGTTGTGATGGAAAGGGCAAATCCACTGATTAAACAGGCAATTGACAAAGAGAAGACAGCAGTAATCTCAGGCATAAGCGAATCCCAGAAGCCAACATGGCAGGGGTGACTTGAACAAAATAAAGCTAGGATTGTAGACCTGCTAAGAAAGCTTGGAGTAGGTTGTGGCCCTGAGGATATTGTAAACATTCACCAACTAGGCAAATATTCGAAGGAAGGAGAGCCGAGACCAACAAAAGTAACCTTTGAGAGAGGGGAAAAATGTATGGATATTTTGTTGAGAAAAAAGTCTAAAAGACCTTTAAGAATTCAAAGAAGTGTTCATTAGACGATACAGAACACAGGAAGAGATGGGAAAGATCAAAAACTGGTTGGAAGAGGCAAGAAGGTTAAATGAGGAAAGAAATGAAGAAGAGAAGAAAAATGTTCATTTCAGAGTTCTTCCAGACAAAGGGGAGATAAAGAAGATAATGACAGAAGATCAGGGGATGGGGCCTCATTAAGATTGTTATGAGAGAAATGGTTCGATAATGGGTGTAAAAGAGCTAAGGAGTGGAGAGACAAATGCTGGAAAAGGTATAGGAGGAGAAAAAACATAAATGCCTGGCAAACCTACAAAAGAGCAAGAAATGACTACCTAAGTAAAAGGAGAGAGGCAGAGAAAGATTATGAGAGGGACATCACCAGGAAGGCGAAAGAAAATCCCAAGCTTTTCCACAGCTTTATCAGAGGAAAACTGAAGGTAAAAGAACAGGTTTTAAGGCTAAAGAGAGCGGATGGAAGCATCACTGAGACGGACGAAGAGATCTGCAAAGAATTGAACAAGGAGTTTCAGTCAGTATTTACAGTAGAAAATACCCCACCCCCTCAGATTGCAGTGATAGAAGCTCAAGGGCCGGTATTAGAGAACATCAACCTTACAGCCACAGAGGTATGCAAAGCGCTGATGGATTTAGATGTTCATAAAGCTACAGGTCCTGATGACATATCCCCTCATGTGCTTAAAAAATGCGCAAACACAATATCAGTGGCACTAAGTATCATATTTAAGGAGTCATTGGAGTCGGGGGAGATTCCAAGATGCTGGAAACAAGCAAATATGATACCTATCTTCAAAAAGGGAAGGAGGGATACGGCTCTGAACTATAGACCAGTTTCCTTGACCAGCATAGTTTGCAAAGTTATGGAGAAACTACTAAGGAAACATATCTCTCTTCACTTGGAATCCTTCAACTTTTTGTCAGTGAGGCAACATGGCTTCAGAGAAGGAAGATCAACAGTAACAAACTTATTAGAATTTTATGATGAGGTAAGCCAAATCTTACAGGAAAGAGAGGGCTGGGCAGATTGCATATTCCTAGACTTCCAGAAAGCGTTTGACACTGTTCCACATGGGAGACTTATTAGGAAGCTGCAATCAATGGCTAGAATAGGTGGAAATGTCTTGGAATGGATAAAAACTTACTTAGAAGGAAGGGAACAGAGGGTTAGAGTAAGACACTCAGTGTCTGAATGGAGAAGAGTTAGTAGTGGAGTTCCACAGGGTTCAGTTTTAGGGCCACTTTTGTTCCTTGTATATGTAAATGACCTACCAGAGTCTGTAAATTCATTCATGAATATGTTTGCAGATGATGCAAAGATTGTGAAGAAAGTAAAAAACGAGAACAATGGTAGAGAACTTCAGGAGGATCTAAATAATCTGCATGAGTGGTCAGAAAAGTGGCTAATGAAATTCAATACCTCAAAATGTAAGGTAATGAGAATGGGTACAAGTGCAAGAAGGCCCAAGCTTGACTACTCGGTGGCTGGAGTACAACTTCAGGAGACAGAAAATGAGAGAGATCTAGGAGTAAACATATTGGCAGATTTGTCTCCAGAAATACATATAAATGGCGTAGTAAGGGCAGCATATGCATTCTTATCAAATGTAAGGGTAGCCTTCAGGCACATGGACAAGGAAATGTTCAGAAATATTTATGTAACCTATGTGAGGCCAAAACTCGAATATGCAGCCCCCTTTTGGAATCCGCACTTGAAAAAACACATAGCTAAGCTTGAAAAAGTTCAAAGACATGCCACAAAACTGGTGCCAGAAATACGCAATCTCGGTTATGATGAGAGGCTGAGGGAATTAGACTTGCCATCACTCGAAGCTAGAAGAGTAAGGGGGGATATGGTGACAGTCTTTAAATTCCTTCATGGTTATGATAGAGTGGATAGGGATCGATATTTCGATATGGCTGGCTCTAGAACTAGAGGTCATAGTTTGAAGCTTCGGAAGAAAACTTGTTTGCAGGATGTAAGGAAATACTTTTTCAGTGTAAGAGTAGTTGATAATTGGAATTCGCTAAGCGAGGAGGTAGTTAATGCTACCTCAATCCATAGTTTTAAGGACAGGTATGATAAGTATCACTAAGTCTAAAAATGGAACCGATCAGGAGACGGGAAGATACGAGCTTTGGGCTCTTTCCCGTAAGCACAATTAGGTAATCACAATTAGGTAATCACACATATGCTGATGGATTAGCTGGTAAGGCAGTAGAATTAAAAGATAGGATTCACAACAGTAAGGCAGATATAGTAGCAATTACAGAGACTAAGTTGAGTGAGGACATAAACAGTGTCACAGTTTTTCCCAAGGGCTTCAGAATATTAAGGGTTGAAAGATCTGAGAGGACTGGTGGAGGGATAGCACTGCTCATAAGTGAAAGGATTCAAGTTGAAGAAATAAACTTGGTTATAGAAAGTGAGTTCAAGGAATTTCTTGATGCTCGCATAAATACTGGGTCACAGAGCATATAATAACTGTTGTATATAGCCCACCAATGAACCAGAATAGTTATGAGGAAAGTCATATAGGTACTATTGAAGTCATAAACTCAGTTGTTAATATGGCACGGGAGAGAAAATGTAGGATTTTAATTATGGGAGATTTTAATCATAAAGAGATAGATTGGATAAATCTTGACCCACACAGTGGTGAGGACTCATTTGGGGCAAGATTCCTAGATTGCGTACAAGGGAATTTCCTACACCAACATGTAATGGAACCAACGAGGGCCAGGGGTGGGGATGAACCATCACTACTTGATCTAGTGTTCATAGATAATGTGTTGGATATTGAAAAAATTGAGTATGAACCACCAATTGGAAAGAGTAACCACTCTGTGTTGTTGATGGAGTATATAATTGAAGATATTCTGCCTGAGAGTAGAGGCACTGAGGACATAAGGAGGAACTATCCGAAAGGAGATTACATCAAAATGAATGAGCTTTTTGCAGTTATTGACTGGAGAACCTTATTTTACAACAAATCTGTACAAGAAATGTATGACATCTTTTGTGAGAAATATGGGAAGATAGTAGATTGCTGCATACCTTTCACCAAAGTAGGTGTAATTCATGCCAGAGAGAAATGGTTCGATAATGAGTGTAAAAGAGCTAAGGAGTGGAGAGACAAATGCTGGAAAAGATATAGGAGGAGAAAAAACATAAATACCTGGCAAGCCTACAAAAGAGCAAGAAATGACTACCTAAGTAAAAGGAGAGAGGCAGAGAGAGACGATGAGAGGGACATCACCTGGAAGGCTAAAGAAAATCCCAAGCTTTTCCACAGCTTTATGAGAGGAAAACTGAGGGTAAAAGAACAGGTTTTAAGGCTTAAGAGAGCGGATGGAATCATCACTGAGATGGATGAAGAGATCTGCAAGGAATTGAACAAGGAGTTTCAGTCAGTATTTACAGTAAAAAATACCCCACCCCCTCAGATTGCAGAGATAGAAGCTCAAGGGCCGATATTAGAGAACATCAACCTTACAGCCACAGAGGTATGCAAAGCGCTGATGGAGTTAGATGTTTTTAAAGCTACAAGTCCTGATGACATATCCCCTCATGTACTTGAAAAATGCGCAAACTCAATATCAGTGGCACTAAGTATCATATTTAAAAAGTCACTGGAGTCAGGGGAGATTCCAAGATGCTGGAAACAAGCAAACGTGACACCTATCTTCAAAAATTGAAGGAGGGATACGGCTCTCAACTGTGGACCAGTTTCCTTGACCAGCATAGTTTTCAAAGTTATGGAGAAACTACTAAGGAAACATATCTCTCTTCACTTAGAATCCTTCAACTTTTTGTCAGTGAGGCAACATGGCTTCAGAGAAGGTAGATCAACAGTAACAAACTTATTAGAATTCTATGATGAGGTAAGCCGACTCTTACAGGAAAGAGATGGCTGGGCAGATTGCATATTCCTAGACTTCCATAAAGCGTTTGACACTGTTCCACATGGGAGACTTATTAGGAAGCTGCAAGCAATGGCTAAAATAGGTGGAAATGTCTTGAAATGGATAAAAACTTACTTAGAAGGAAGGGAACAGACGGTTAGAGTAAGACACTCTGTGTCTGAATGGAGAAGAGTTAGTAGTGTAGTTCCACAGGGTTCAGTTTTAGGGCCACTTTTGTTCCTTGTATATGTAAATGACCTACCAGAGTCAGTAAATTCATTCATGAATATGTTTGCAGATGATGCAAAGATTGTGAAGAAAGTAAAAAACGAGAACAATGGTAGAGAACTTCAGGAAGATCTAAATAGTGTGCATGAGTGGTCAGAAAAGTGGCTAATGAATTTCAATACTTCAAAATGTAAGGTAATGAGAATGGTTACAAGTGCAAGAAGGCCCAAGCTTGACTACTTTGTGGCTGGAGTACAGCTTCAAGAGACAGATAATGAGAGAGATCTAGGAGTAAACATACTGGCAGATTTGTCTCCAGAAATACATATAAATGGCATAGTAAGGGCAGCATATGCATTCTTATCAAATGTAAGGGTAGCCTTCAGGCATATGGACAAGGAAATGTTCAGAAATATTTATGAAACCTATGTGAGGCCAAAACTCGAATATGCAGCCCCCTTTTGGAATCCGCACTTGAAAAAGCACATAGCTAAGCTTGAAAAAGTTCAAAGACATGCCACGAAACTGGTGCCAGAAATACGTAATCTCAGTTATGATGAGAGGCTGAGGGAATTAGACTTACCATCACTCGAAGCTAGAAGATTGAGGGGGGATATGGTGACAGTCTTTAAATTCCTTCATGGTAATGATAGAGTGGATAGGGATCGATATTTTGATATGGTAGGCTCTAGAAGTAGAGATCATAGTTTGAAGCTTCGTAAGAAAACTTCTTTGCAGGATGTAAGGAAATACTTTTTCAGTGTAAGGGTAATTGATAACTGGAATTGGCTAAGCGAGGAGGTAGTTAATGCTATCTCAATCAATAGTTTTAAGGACAGGTATGATAAGTATCACTAAGTACAAAATGGAACCGATCAGGAGACGGGAAGATACGAGCTTTGGGCTCTTTCCCGTAAAAACAATTAGGTAATCACAATTAAGTAATCTCACACACACATATATACTTTTCTCTTTCATGGTCATTATTGGAAGAATTTATTTCCCATAAATGACTTATCGCTCTCTCTCTCTCTCTCTCTCTCTCTCTCTCTCTCTCTCTCTCTCTCTCTCTCTCTCTCTCTCTCTCTCTCTCTCTCTCTCTATGTACACACTCACACACATACACACACACAGTCCTCTTCATCAGCAGTCATTCTATGTTCATGTGAGGTCGCTGTTTCTAACTAGCCTCTTGAAGAGCAATATTGGTATCTGATCAAAGCTCTACGGATGCATGCCATTCCTGACACTAAGGCCGCTTTTACACCAAAGTAGCACGTCGCACGTGGCATGCCTCTTGGCACGGCAATTTAAAACGAACATCCAGAAATATATGAAACCTTTCACATAGAAGTGGCGTGACACGTCCCAAGTGCCACGTGCGACTTGCGATGAAAGTCATTCGTGGCACATGGCACATGGAACGTGTCGCAACTTCTGTGTGAAAAGTTTCATATATTTAAGGATATTCGTTTTCAACGGGCACACCAAGTGGCATGCCACGTGCGACGTGCTACTTTGGTGTGAAAGCACCCTAGCTCTTTCCATTGATCCAGACATTGAATGGACACCGATTTAGCTGGCTTGCTCCTCCAGTACCTTGCAAATACATATACACAAAAGCACGCACACACATGATAAGATACAAATCGTAATCACTATTTCAGAATACAAAATCTCACAATCCCAGTAACAATAATGAACTAGAGAGTCAAATTATTTGCTTGTCCTTTACAGAAATCTTGATACATTTGAGTCCGTTTTTTGTTTCCATTAAGCCCCATGAACGGGCGCTGAACGCATACCTGGTTGGCGTTAAAAAGGATATTAAGAGTGGAGCCCTCCCTGACGTCCCGCGGCTGGGATCGAATCTTCGATATCGGACTTGTTATCTCCCGACTTGTGTGCTTTACCACTGAGCTACCAAGATCAACTAATAACATGCAACTGGGTATTTTTATCAAGGAAAATTTATTATTCAAAGACATATTGGTCAGAAATTCTGTCTGGTCATGACTTGTTTATTGTTCACGCTTTATGTGAAGATAAGATATGTGCTTTTTATCTCCCAGTATATAAATATAAAAAAAAGGACCTTGACCAAATGTTGCTACAAGAAAAACAATATGAAGTTCAATATAACAATGGCCAGAAGATTTCTGATTTGGGATCTATGTGTTTGTGCAGTCCTAACTGACTTCTTGGCAATAACAGTTAAAATAGCAACTGCAAGGTCAAAATGAAATTGGAACTCTTTGTTTTAAATATAACAAAAACAACAGCTAATACATAAACAACAATACAATATTTTGCATTTGTAGCTACAATTAAAATAGCAACCATAAAATAACTATCGCAGCACAAAATCCACCTTGGCTCCCCTGCATAGATATAACAAAAATGATATAAAAAATAACAAAAACAACATTCGCCTTTTACCACGTCTATAATGACAGTAACTACAATAACAACTGCAAATCAACAATTGCAACAGGATTTATGCTTCAGGCTCCTTCTAAAATAATAAAAACAAAATCAACGGCATGTTTTTTGCCTGGATCTCTAACGTTCAAGAGCTAATATCCTGTAATGTAAGAACAACTGGAGCAGTACTTTTGAAGAGCAAATATATGAACAGGACTTTTCTTTAGCCTACTAATGTGATCGATATTAACGTC
>JAXCGZ010011528.1:35000-52500 GCA_037179515.1 Halocaridina rubra
CCCCATTCTCCCTTGTAAGGGGGGGGAGAGCCAAGGAGCACACATTCACCACGATCCACACATACCTCAACTACTCCTCTTAGCTCCTTGGGGATAAATAAAGGGTTGCCACATTTCCCCCCTTCCACCCTGCTTAGGTCATCCACAACGTTGGCAGGCAAGGATAGTATACTGTCTAAAATACACAAGAAAAATTTAGTTCTTGTTATCTTAGGCCCGATTTCTTAAACAGTGTCAACCTAGGATACCATATTGTTAGTTAGCTAGACACACACAAATGGATTTCATAAACGCATCTGAAGCGGTGCTGTGTATGGCTAGGATCCCGTACTAGAACCGATTTCTTAAACAGTGTAAACCTAGGATACCATATTGTTAGTTAGCTAGACACACGCAAATGGATTTCATAAACGCATCTCATTCTAACACGAAAACTCTCGATTGACGTCATAATATCTCCCGATTAATTCCGTAAACTCTGTAATCTAGTGTAAATTATTTTTTTTTTACCCGCGAGGTTTCCATTCAACATCCACGAAAATGCATCTCATATCCATTTTAAGTCATTTATTATTCAAGACATCTATATGCAGTAATTCTAAAGGTTTTAAGGTTATGTCAACTGCCAGGACTAATTACTCTTTCGTATTACAATCACAATTCTCTCACAAAATAATCGTACTCCAGTGAATCTCGTTTAATATATAAATATAAACTTCCAATTAACGTCGGTAGGTAAACAACGCGTTCCTAGAATATCCATTATATAACTCAAGACTTCCACGCACGGTAGTTCTTCAGCTCGGAAGAGTTAATTTGCAACTAAATGACAATAATTGGCCTTAATTGTGCTAATTGTTGGTAACTGCACAACAAGCTGATAAAGCAAATTGTGTAATTAGATATTCGAATAACCAAATAAGCACATTACCATATGTGGAAGCATGAATTATCTTTACCCCGACCGGGACTTGAACATGGGGCTAATAATTACTAAGCCAAAGCGATACCAACTACACCACAGAAGGTTAAAGGGAAACAAACCTTACAGCTTATATCTGCTATATTTGGAATGAACGCATCCTAACTGAATGCCACTAGGTTCATATTACAGTTTTCCCAACCTCACTCGTGGTTTCCTTTGCGAAAACGAAACCACGAGTGAGGTTAGGGAAACTGTAATTTGAATATAATGACATTCAGATAGAATGCGTTCATTCCTAATGTAGCAGATATAAGCTGTAAGGCTTGTTTCTCTTTAACCTTTTGTGGTACAGTTGTTAGCGCCTTGGCTTAGTAATTATAAGTCCCAGGTTCAAGTCCCTGTCGGGGTAAAAATGCTTGTATACTAATTTTCAAATAAAATTAGTATACAAGCAACTAATTTCTACGATATCTGGTATTTATTTCAATGTAACCTTGAAACGTTGTAGGATATATTTAACCATCAAGGGATTAATTAACACTTGATTATCTTTAACGATACAACTTAAAGCACTCTCTCTTGTTTAATGTGCCAGTATTGATCCCTATTAGAGTAGGGTGGACACAGACAGGTTGGAGCTGGGGAATTAAGGCTGGGTACCCTTCCTAACGCAATTGCACCATCTCTAATCTGGAAAAATTCGCATACAATAAACAAAAAAATAAAACACTTCCAGTAAATGGGAGTGTGTACAAACGGGTTGGAGCTGGGGAACTAAGGCTGGATGGCCTTCCTAACACGAATGCAATATCTCTATTCAGGAAAATCTCGTTTATCATAAGAAATATGTATATAAAATGGGGGTGGACACAGATAGGTAGAGCTGGGGAATAAAGGCTTGGTGCCCTTCCAAACGCAATTGCACTATCTCTTATCAGGAAAACCTTATATATTGTACAAAATATGTATATGAAAACTCCCAATTAATGTCCACAAACAAGCAATTAATAAACAGAACAGCTAATATATAATTCAAAAGCTTCTCTATGCAAATCTTTCTCAAAGCTCTACGGATTATATCTAACAATACAAGAGCCAGTTTGGATTTAATATTGTTAACATTATGCGCTCTCTCACACACACACACACATCATATAATCCGCTAAATCTCGCTGAGCGAATAAACAGCAGCTCACAACATAGATATGTAATCATTAATTTAATATATATATATATATATATATATATATATATATATATATATATATATATATATATATATATATATATATATATATTAATCCTAAAGGCTCCGCAGACTGTATTTACCGATGCGAGATAACTTCAAACTTGAATGTATTAAATATTAAAGTCTTAGGAACCAATTATAATCCATTAAATCTCCTCCAGACCTCAGAATAATTCCAATTAAAGTTATTTGACTTATAAAGCAATTTGAATTATAAAATGGTCTCCGGATTATTTGATATATGATGAGGAATTTAAAATATGAGAAAATCCTTAGCGCTGGCAATGCGTGTACCCACAAATATACTTTGGAGGGCAATTTATGTAATACAAATATCTCCGTGTATCAAAAGTAATTAATGCACTTTTTTTGAATGATAATTAGTTGAAAATATATTTGCATTCATTTACATTGGAAAATGTACATCACTTCATCTATATTTTGATTTTAATGAATCAAAAATAATTATAGTATTCCTAGAATTTTGTAATTTAATTAATATATATGGAAAAATTGCATTATTAGTTATCTGTTTATTTGGTTCTGTGCCTACAAAATGCTATAGTTAATTAGGAGTAGATAATTAATCTAATTAAATCATATATTCAATGACGTTTTATGAACTTAATTACAAATAAGATATAGAAAATATCAAATAATTATTGATGGATACTGATATTATATATATATATATATATATATATATATATATATATATATATATATATATATATATATATATATATATATATATATATATGTATATATGTATATATGTATATATGTATATATGTATATATATATATATATATATATATATATATATATATATATATATATATATATATATATATATATATATATATATATATATATATATATATATATATATATATATATATATATATATGTATATATATATATATATATATATATATATATATATATATATATATATATATATATATATATATATATATATATATATATATATATATATATATATATATATATATCACAAATTACTTAACTACTTGAAATGCTTTTTTCATCTCTTCATGTATCATTATTAATCCCCAATGTGGGGGTGAATACACACATTGAGGAAAATATTTTGTAGTTAAATTTATAGGATTTCACAAGTATGTAAAACTTTGTGAATAAAAAAATTACAATTGTGTTAATAAGTCATTAAAAATCAAGGAAAAAATGCCATAATTTTGAAACAATTTCATGAAAAGCCATCAAGCATTTTGAAATATTCTGAAAAACTAAAAGAAAGAAAAAATAGAAAAGTGGACGAAAGCAATTATTTTCTAATTTTACAGAAAGTCGTTGATTCCTAAAAATGTCCAAGAAATAAATCACTAAACTTTCAGAAAAAGAAGCTGAAATCTAGAAAAAGAAATCTAAATAAAGGCATGGGACATTCTAAGAATGTCATGGAAAATGGCTTTTTGAAAAACTTCATAATAATGTCATGAGCTCTCTAAATATATGTAAAAAAAAAATAATTTGGATAAAGAAGACCAAAGCGTTTTAGAAATAAGCTATAAAAGTCAATAAGCATTTTGGAAGAAATAAATAAGAATAATAAAATATATAAAGTTTTGTAAAAAACTAGTTATGAAATATAATAATTATAACCAAAAAAGTAAGTGTACCCTTAATATGCCATTAAAAGATTTGCGAAAATATTCTAGAAGTCATTAAGCATTCTGGAAAATGATAAAAACCTAAAAAAAAATTCTCATAAAATAAAGTAATTAGAACTTAAAAAAAAAAGATGCCCTATTAAAGTCATAACAGAATTGGGAAGACTAAGACGAAAATGTAGAGAAAATGTTTGAGAAACCCCACCATCCAGTCATAATTCCCCAGCTCCAATCTGTCTATGTCCACCCCCATTCTAAGGAGTTTCAACAGTAACACATAAAAGCGACAAAAAACTACTAGTGAAAGTTATATATGTAAAAAAAACAGGAAACAAATAAAACTCTAAATCAGTGGTTCCCAATCTGTATTTATGTTAGAAATTATCTTAGTGCATCAGAAATAACCACAGGTTTAGAAAAAACTGAGGAGCTCGAAGATTTATGGATCACTGTGCAGTATCAGAAACTTCCATCTTTCATTGTAGGGTGTGTTTACCGTCACCCTAAAGCACCTACCAGTTCATTCAATCATCTGCTAGAAACATTCAGAAATATCTGTGTGCGTCATAAACCCATATACATACTTGGTGATTTTAATGATGACTTGCTCTCAGCAGATAACAAAATAAAAAGGGTGATCAACACTGTGAAGTTAACACAAATAGTGACAAAACCGACCCGCATAACCCCTAATTCTAGGACTCTTATAGATCTGATAATAACAAATAAAGTGGAAAGTATACCCTATTGGGACGTAGTTCCCTGCCCAATTGCAGACCACGAGCTGAACATTGCTATGCTAAACATAAACAAGCCGAAAAGGAAGCCTCTCCTCAAGACATTCCGGTGTCTAAAAAATTACTCCCCTGATATCTTTTGTGAAACATTAATCAACATCACAAATGCACTTAATAGAATTAAATACAAAGATAACGTCGATTTGCAGGTTGAGATTTTAACAAAAGTCTACCTTGAATGCTTAGATAGTTGTGCACCCATTGTAACAAGAAAAATAACCCGCCCCTCAGCCCCCTGGCTAACTAATGACATCAAAGAGGCAATGCAAATCAGAAATCAAATACAAAAGGAGCTAAAAATGAATAGATATGATATGACTCTCTGAGAACGTTATAAAACAGAAAAGAAACGTGTCAGATCTCTCATCAGTGTAAGTAAAAAAGACTTTTACAAAAAACAATTTAATGACTCTAGACATGATACAGCAGCAACATGGAAAGTGATAAGAAGCATGATACCAAATGAAAAGAGTACCTCAGAAAGTTATGAAACTATTACGGAGTTGAAAGACAAAGCAGATAACTTTAATAACTATTTTGCTAACGTTGGCAAAAATACATATGAAAAAACTCAAGAAAACATCAACTCAGTGAATATGAGTAATTGCTTAAATGACAATTTTTCCAATGAAAACACAAGAGAGTACTTCAAGATAAATCCTATCGATTGTGCTTCCCTAATTCTTACCATAAAGAGCCTAAGAAACTCTGGCTCTTATGGTTCAGATGGTATACCATTTCAGTTCATCAAAGATGCTCTACCCATGATTGCATCCTATATTCTAACTATAATGAACACTTCCATTGTTACTAAAAAGTTTCCTGACTCTTGGAAAATATCACATGTAATACCTCTGCATAAAAAGGGGGACAGAAGATGTGACAAACTATCGTCCCATTTCCCTGCTACCCATTTTCTCTAAAATATTAGAAAAAATTGTTGCATGCCAACTTATGTCATATTTAGAATCAAATAGACTACTAACGATTAGCCAACATGGTTTCAGACCAAAACTCTCGACGGAAACTGCACTGCTTAAAGTTACGAATAGTATATATAATAATATAGATATGAAAAAAATATCTTTGCTAATTTTATTAGACTTATCAAAAGCCTTCGACAGTGTAAACCATGAAATTCTTTTAAGTAAATGTATTAACTTAAATATTGATCCAAGCTGGTTTAGCGAGTATCTATCTAATCGTAAACAGTCCATACGTCTTAACAACATTATCTCTGTGCCAAAAAATGTGTTCCACAGGGATCAGTACTTGGTCCTATCCTCTTCTCCATGTACGTAAATGATCTATCTTCTTTCATTTCTGACTGTCTAGTCGTACAATATGCAGATGACACTCAACTACTCCTTAGTGGTGATGTTAATAATCTCCAAGAGCTAACTTCAAGAGCAGAAAACACTCTGCCAAAAATTGAAACCTATTTCCAAGAAATTGGGCTGTTAATTAACGAAAGTAAAACACAGTGCATATTTATTGGTTCAAGGTTCCACACAGCACAAATTCCAGAAAACACAACAATTAATTTTTGCGACAATATTATCACACCTAGCAAAACTGTCAAACACCTAGGAATTCACTTTAACCACATGTTGTTTGATTCCCACATATATAAAGTATGCAAAAAGGTTACAGGAACATTAATGTACTTATCACGTATAAAAGACAATTTTGAGACTACCACTCGAATAACTGTTGTTGAATCTCTAGCCCTAAGTCACATTAATTACTGCACAACTGTGTGGGGAGCTACCACTAAGACTCAGATAAACAGAATACAGAAGCTTATTAATTTTGCAGCTCGAGTTGCCCTGGGAGGAATAAGAAAATATGACCACATCACACCAGCTCTCAATAAACTTGGGTGGCTGCGGGCAGAAAATAAGGTCGCTTATGCTATTTATGTTTTTGTATTCAAAATTTTGGACCATCATTCTCCTAGCTGGCTATTTGATTTAAAAACAGTCAGGGATATAAGGGGAACCAACACAAGACAGAGCAGTGAACTCTTTATTCATAGAACAAACACAGAAGCAGGTTCAAAGATGATCACTATCAAAGGGCCAACACTCTGGAATAATATTCAAGAGCATCTTAAAAATGCATCCTCCTTCACAGCTTTCAAAGGCAAACTATATAGTTTTCTTTTGGACAAATAGTTGCTGCTCATTAAGAACTAATTATTCTCATTGTAAGGAAACAAATATGGAAATGATGCCGATAATAACGATCCTGTATCTAGTGGCATACTTACTACTTTATTATTAACATTATTGTTAACATTTATATTACAGCATTATTATTTTCTATGAAAGCTACATTTAATTTAACTATATGTCTAACCCTCTTATTTATTAGTTTAATTACATGTCTACTTATAAGTTACTATTAATTTTGAATAACCATTGTACAAAATGGAAATAAATGTTTGATTGATTGATTGATTGATTGGTGGTCCGCAAAGGTAGTACTGGGGGTCCGTGAACTGAATTGAAATATTCATATATATATATATATATATATATATATATATATATATATATATATATATATATATATATATATATATATATATATATATATATATATAAATATATATATATATATATATATATATATATATATATATATATATATATATATATATATATATATATATATATATATATATATATATATATATATATGTAAGTGAATAAGCATATTAAAAGAAAAAAATAATATTGCAGTTATACAAAGGCAACGTAACGTACCCATGCTCTCATAATTATGGCAATATTAAAAATAAACGTTTCCTGCTTATATAATTTATTAATTTTTCTTTTCTTTCTCTCTTTAGTTTTTTATGCATTTAACACTGTACATGAAAGTGACACGTCGGATGTCAGGCAATCACAGTAAGGGAGGACCGAAGCATTTATACGTGTGAGATTACCAACCTGTCATGTGTTGAACACGTACAGTCGGACCGTGGCGTGCGAGTTCAGTCTGAGCTGAAATTCTGAACACTGATTGCTGCAACTTCGCTCTTCCTTCACCGTCTTCACGTTTTGAACCGACATTTGCAGCCAAACGTTAATGCAACTCGAGCAGTCTGTAGTCAGTGCGTCTGTGTTTGATTCCCGAACCTTAATATTTAGTTGTATTAACTACATCAATGACTATTTATTGTAAATATCTGATGGTATGATGGATCGGTGGTTAAAAACCGGAAGCATGTTAAAACGAGACAGTAGTGACATAGAAGGTGAATGTGCGACAAGCTCAAGTGAAAAGACACTGACTCATCAGTCGAAACGCAAAAAACCGTAAATACTGTGATGAATACATATCCTTTGGATTTATATGTAGAGGCAGTGAAGGTGAACAGAAACCACAATGTGTTCTTTGTTATGAAATATTGTCCAATGAAAATATGAAGCCAGCCAAACTTCGCCGGCATTTTGAAGCTAAGCATAAGGAGCATACTAACAAACCTGTTGAATATTTTCAAAGAAGACGGGAAGAACTGCTTTCAAGACAAAATATTATAGAAAAAATAGCAACCGGGGGTGATAATAAGAATGCTGTGTGATTACCTAATTGTGATTACCTAATTGTGTTTACGGGAAAGAGCCCAAAGCTCGTATCTTCCCGTCTCCTGATCGGTTCCATTTTATACTTAGTGATACTTATCATACCTGTTCTTAAAACTATGGATTGAGATAGCATTAACTACCTCCTCGCTTAGCGAATTCCAATTATCAACTACTCTTACATGTTTCTCTTTTAATAGCAAAGAGTGGAAAACCACACACAATAGCAGAGGAACTAATTCTGCCTGCTGCCAAAGCAATGGCCTCTAGGAAGCATGGAGACAAAGTATCAAAGAGTTTTGATCTCATTTCATTGTCAAACACCACTGTCAAGCGGCGAATAGAAGACATGTCTGACAGTGTTAAAAATCAACTAGTGAAGAGAGTGATTAAAAGTCCGTATTATTTTTTACAATTAGATGAAAGTACAGATGTTGCTAACAGTGCTGATTTACTTGCATTCATACGATATGAATTTGACGGTACAATTAAGGAAGATTTTCTCTTTTGCCAGTCATTGCCAACACACACAACTGGTGAGTCTATTTTTAATAGTTTGAATGATTTTATAATAGCTAATGAAATTGGATGGTCAAAGTGTGTAGGAGTCAGTACTGATGGGGCTCCCACAATGTCGGGAAAGTACAAAGGACTCAAGGCAAAAATCCAAGCTATAATACTAAATGTCAAGTGGACTCATTGCTGCATACATAGAGAATCGTTGGCAGCAAAGAAAATGCCAGAAAAATTGAAGACGACTCTAGATGAAGTAGTGAAAGTAGTTAACTTCATAAAAGCTCAGCCCTTAAATTCTCGTTTTTTAGTGTTCTTTGTGAGGAGATGGGTAGCGCTCATGAACAACTGCTCTTGCATTCTCAAGTGCGGTGGCTGTCCCGCGGTAAAGTACTTACCCGCATATTTGAGTTGCGTGATGAAATAAGACTATTTCTTCATGATAAATCTTTTCATGGGAGAGAATGGTTTAATAACTTTTCGTGGCTAGCTATTGTGGCATACAAGTCTGACATCTTTACTTATTTGAATGACCTAAATTTGAGCCTACAAAGGAGATCCGTAACTATTTTTAAAGTTGAAGATAAAGTGGAAGCCATGATCAAGAAATTAGAATTGTGGTCTGAACGTCTGCATAGTGGTGTGTTTGAATCCTTTCCAACACTTTATGACTTTCTTGGAACTTCTGAAGAAAACATTTCTGAAGAAATAAGAAGCCTTTTTATTCAGCATTTGCAAGGTTTAATGATCAGTTTTAGGGATTATTTTCCTCCTCATGATGGTAATAACAAGTGGATTAGGGATCCTTTTCATGTAAATGTAAAAGATGTAAAAGAATTAACAGCAAAAGAAGAAAATAGTCTTGCTGAACTTTCATGTGACACTTCACTAAGATCACGTTTCAGCCGTTACAATTTATCAGACTTTTGGTTACTATTGAAAAATGAGTACCCAGAACTGGCAGCCAAGGCCTTGAAATATCTAATGGCATTCCCTACTACGTATTTATGCGAGCAGGCTCTCTCACAGCTCATTTACATAAAATCAAAATACAGAAATAGGATGAATGTGGAACCTGATCTTCGCTTAAGACTGTCTGCCATTGAACCTGAAATTAAAAAACATAGTAGCAGCAAAACTGCATCATCCATCTCATTAATGAGATTAAGATAAAGTTTTTTTTTCTGCTCTGTTCTGTTCTGTATTTCTTTCTTTATATTTTTTTTATATATTTTCCCATTTTTTCATTTACATATGTCTTTCTGCAGAAATTAATCTAGTTTTCTGATAAGAGGAGTTTGTTGCTAGTTTATTAAAGCAGCATGTTAAGTTGACAGACGTTTCAATATCCAGGAGTCCGGGGAAAAATCATTTAAATAAAAGGGGTACTTGGTAGTGAAAAGTTTGGGAACCACTGCTCTAAGTAAATTGATGTGAAAATTCTAAATTTTCTATAAAATTAAAAGCGAAGAAATATACAAATGAAGATTTTTTTTTGCAAGAGACAACAAAAAGCCAATAAGCTCTCTAATTTTAAAAAAAAATATTTAAAAAGTATAAAGAAATATATATAGAATTTTTGGTAATCACATGCTAAACCACTCACCTTCTCTTATAATTAAGACGATATGTTGAATTATTTGTAGTATTTAAACCCTCCCAGAAAAAAATACTGATTATATAAAAATGATAAAAATAATATATAGATACAATCTCTGATAACCCTTCTCCCTATTCATATAAAAAGCCACAACGCTTTTATAACTGACGTCACATGTTGGAATATATTTTAGTTTAAACCCTTCTAAAAGATTATAAAATGCAAAAAATAAAAATAATGAAAAATATAAACTCTAAGGTATTTGTGTGTCCCTTTTCGAATCCATAATAGTATAGGTAGCGAGGTCAGTAATGGAGGGATAAGCATCTTCTTCTTTAAAGTTATTTATTAGAGTATACACTTATTTAACTCCTCAGCTCTCCCATTCCTGATAGTTCTTGTCATTCTCTATTCCTGCCCCCTCAGGGGGAGGTTGCTAACTATGGACATGACTTCTGCCCCCAGCAAGTACTGACTCCTAACTAAAGCTCACGTGGGCTCGTATGCCAGTCCTGGTGGTGGCGGGTATCGAGTGCGCTATCTGCCGTCTGACGGCTATAGGCATCTATGAAATGCCGTATAAGGCTATAGGTATCTATGAAGTGAAATACGACACACCCCACCACCACTCTGAAATATAACCAATATTTCGGACTAAGCATAACTACTCTCATGAGAGCTTTATAATTTTCTAACTATCATTATTTTACAAAAATAAAACTGGGCAGAACTATCTAATGAACTAACTTATGAAACTATTACAATCTCATATAATTATTTAAACAGAATACAGGAATATCAAAATTACTATGCAAAAAACTGTCAAAAGAAAAATATTTTCCTTACAATGAGCATTGTAATTAAAGGCAAAACCTCAGAATTAAGTATTCAAAATTGCAATATATAGCTAGTAAGCATTGACAAAATTATTTAAGAACAAAGCTAATTAAGCTATTTCATTACTCAAACAATACACAATACATTTGGACATGATATATGCAATTACTTACTAAAACAAAACATTTGTCATGGTGTGAAAAGAGTAAAAATTATTCACACTTACAATCTGTAATTACTATTCAAGGACAAACTGATAGGAGAACTCAATGAACATAGTTACGTTATTTACATAATGTAAAATACAGTTGGCTATAATCTGCAAATATTAAATCATGACTTAAAACAATGATAATATTTAAACAGAAAAACTTAACATTGCAATTACTTTACTTAGATAATGTAAAATACAATTTACCATGATTTTGTCAAATTGTAACATTTAACACACATTATAGTGAGAAAAAAAAATTAAATTCAACATGCTCAAGTGAACAATGACACTTATTCTAATAAACTTAAATCTAAGGGAATCTTTGAGGCTATAAACTACTTAAAGCTATCTTAGAAAAAAAAAAAAGTTACAATATTTGTTCTTCCACCAATCATTGTCAAAGACAGTGTGGAAATTTTTTTCCCATTTTTATAAGTATGAATACGTGGGGGAAAATATTATTATTTTTTTTTAACTTTCTTTATTCTTTTCTACGATAGGAATTTTCAATTCCATTTTTTCATTGTCACTACAGTTATTATATATATGGGGATTTTTTCTTTCCCCTTTTTCATTTTTCATTTTTGGGGATTTTCATTTACCCAGGCCCTCAGTTACCCATCATTGCTAGGTCTTGGGATTACCAATGCTAATTTTTGGACCTTTGCCTGACAACTTTGAGGTAGGTCCGGGTTGTAACAAAGTACCCGAATCCCCTTTTGATCTGGAGACATGCTGGACAAAGGGAGGGCATCGATGCATCTGGTGGGAATCCCTCCCGCCCGCATTCATGCGACTCTTGAGGTGGTCATAGGACCACCTCTCACGCACCTCCTCAACGAGGTGCATCTCCCTCCAATAGATGAAAAATACGAACATAGCCTGGAGTAAATTCTAGGGCCGGATATTAGGCCTAATGTCGCTAGTACAAATGCAGGAAGAATACATATGACCTCTGCATACAAACAAAGGCCTTTTGTCTGCATTCAGAGGGCAAACTTTGCCTCCCTGCATCTGCAAGCACTTGCAATCTCTCCAATGGGTAAAGGGACTGGTTTGTGAAAATTAATTTTAAAATTGCAGGTCGGAGCTGCCTGGAAATAGAGTGGTAAAGGAAAGTATGTGTCTACACCATTAGATTATTATGGCAAGATACTTGGGACTTAGCTGAGTAACTGATACATAACATTAGTATACTATAGATATCAAAAAGAAAAGTCATGAAATGCTGAGAACAGCCACTAAAGAAATACTCTTATTAGCAGTGACTACAGTAACATAAAAGCATGAATTCAAGATGAAAAATGCAAATCATTTGGTTACTGCTGATAGCATTTACAAAAATAACATGGTTCAGTATGTAAAGGGTAAAAGAGGATGAGAGAGAGAGAGAGAGAGAGAGAGAGAGAGAGAGAGAGAGAGAGAGAGAGAGAGAGAGAGAGAGAGAGAGAGAGAGAGAGAGAGAGAGAGAGAGAGAAAAAAAAATATATTTTTCTTAAAAATAAAAGTATAAGTATCGCTTATATGGCCCTTTTTATGACTTGACTTCCTGCCCAACCTATACAAGGGGACAGAGCGCAACTGCAACCATTTTCTAAGGTCTAAAAAAGAATAAAAACATAATAACTTAGTGTACAAATGAAGAAGCATCGAAGCATAAATCCGTTCTTTTTCTGTTTAACATTGCAAATGACTTTAGAGAAATAAGCATATAGATCCTTGTCTATTACGACAATCTTTTATCTTTCTATAAATCAGAGGGTTGAGTTGAAGCACCTACTCGCTATAAGTCAACACACCTCTGACGAAATTAAAGCAAAATACTACAATCATATGTGATAATATCTCTACTACTATCAACAAAATTACGATTATCTTAATTAGCTCAATTGTAATTATAAATTTCATGTCAATGATAGTAGTTAACAATAATTAACTCTTGATAAGTTTTTCAAAATCTTTTTTTAATTATAACATATCTAAGGGATAAAGATATTAATGACTTTTTCAACATAAAAAAATATATAAAAAACGTGTATTTGACAAAAAATATAAAAAGTTTGTCTCTGTATCTACAGCAATATTATTAAAATTAATATTTAATTTGCAACATTAAAGAATGAACTTTGCTTAAGTTTCATAATCTCTTAAGGAGTTGTACATGAAAAATAATAATAATAATAATAATATATATATATATATATATATATATATATATATATATATATATATATATATATATATATATATATATATATATATATATATATATATATATATATATATATATATATATATATATATATATATATATATATATATATATATATATATATATTCTTCTACTAACTCAAATTTAAATTTTTCGAGTGACTATTCAACAGAATTACCTCAGGAGACAGGGGGGAGTTATATAGTTTTTCTCCTTTTTATACTTACGATCGGGTAGGTACTTAACTAACTTCTTTTTTTACTCTTTATTCCTTTTCCTACCCAAAAATACTGCTCAGTATCTGTATTCTGGACTTCAAATGGCTAGCTTTTGCGGGGAGTTTTGCGTGTAGGTGCTGTTCTTCTCTTGTCTCTTCAGTTTCTGGATCAACTTCGTCTCTTTCAAAGCCAGAAAACGGCTGTTTGACATTCTTGTTGTCATTTCTTGTGAATTTATACTCCCTTCTGCATGACCAAGCTGAAATAAGTGTGACAAACATTATCATGGCTAAAACTTTAGTTTTATTTTATCTATTTAATATATTCTTTAGGACAAATAATGTATATACTGCATCTGGAAAAAAATAAAGAATCATTCATAGATTCATGTCCTTTATCACTTAATATCTGATAATCTCGTTGGAGGAATAGGGGACAATAAAATACAATAAAATTTGCATCACGGCCATACCTGGGCAGGTGGAAATTGACGTTGACTCAAAAATATCTCTGAATAGACATCGAAACAACTACATCACCTCCCATTAAAACAACGATCATATTGCTCGGATTAAGACACGGTGACTTGTGATCTCACCCCCCAAACATCCTCCCTTCCTCACACTCAGGTCGGTTGCTGCCATGTGTAATAACCCCCCTATTTGCGTCACTTCCCCCCCATTCGCGTCACTTCCATTGACTTAAATTCACACATTCGCTCACCCATTCTCTCTCGGCGACTTCCCCCTTCATTCCCCCATTCGTACCTCACAGTTTTTCCCTCCAACACTCTGAGGGAGTGCGTTGGTTAGCAATCTTCTTTAGGCGCCTCAACAGCTATAAGTCCCCGTTTGTTCTCCCCCTCTACACTACGTTAGGGTTGCACTTAAGCCCCCTTACCCCTGCACAGTTACTTTACTCTACTTTTCCTACCTGCATAATGAAAAAATAAAAACTTGATGTATTTAACAGTAAAAATCTAAACAATATCACGAAAGTTTCTTATTCTTCAAAAGGATATGTTATATAGGTAATTCTTTATAAATTTCTTTATAATAAAGATGTCAGAAAAATGATCGGTCATTCCCGCTAAAATTTTCTTCCGCGAAAACAAGAAAAAACCTTGAGACAAGGAGTAAGGATATTTCGCACTCTATTTCTTTTGCTTTAAGAAATTAATATAAAACTGATTTTACACGTTCCTTAAATCTTTTTCAATTAAAATCAATACATTTACCTGTTTAATAATTAACTTAGGCAATAATAAAAATAAACTGAACACCCTTTAAACGCAATTACTCGTTATATTATTCAAATAATAACAAAAATGTAGTTTTTTGCTGCTTATAGCTATTAGTGCAAGTTATCCATGTTAGTAATGGGTACAGAAATTCTACTTTTATTAATTTACCCCTTTTATATGTGGGGTGGCTGAGTCAAAGGATCACTACAAGTAAAATGGCAGAGACCTCTGACCTCAATTTCTTTTAATAATTGTCCCGTTACTCACTGGATACAGATCACAAGTACTTAGCTATTGTGGTAAACTGCTTGAAGAATTTCACGGCAACAGGCAATGGAGGAGGGGGTTCTTTTTGTTTCTTGACTCTGTGATGTTCCCGCCAACTTCGTCCATCGCTCTCGGAAAATCAACAAATCACCATCTTCTTGGTTGGATCCGGCAACATATAACTTCTGCTAGGGGCGTTTTCACTCAAAGCCCCGGTCACAGTTCGGCGCACTGTGACGGTGGTGTACATGAAAGCCGCATGGGACAATTCTTACTGCTGGGGATCTTGCCAATACGGGGATGGGGGAGAGGAGTGACTTGTTCTTGTAACTGGCTATTGTCGGAGCTGAGGCTTTCTCCCTTGAAGTCGCTGTCTAGCTGCTTGTAGTCGCTGTCTCGCTGCTTGTAAGCGTCTAGAAGTTCCTTAACACTTGAACATTTTTTTGAAAGATGCTTTTTTTTTCTCTGTTTCTTCTGTACTCTTAATTCTTTCTCCTTCTTCACTATAGTAACGGCGTGGGTGAATATCACAGCTGCCACCAATTGTTGGATAGTGTTTTAATTGAATTATCCATGTAGCATAGGTAGCGAGGTCAGTAATGGAGAGATAAGCATCTTCTTCTTTAAAGTTATTCATTAGAGTATACACTTATTTATTTAATTCCTCAACTCTCCCATTCCTGGTAGTTCTTGTCACTCACTATTCCTGCCCCCTCACGGGGAGGTTGCTAAATATGAACGTGACTTCTGCCCCCGGCAAGTACTGACTCCTAACTA
The DNA here is from genome assembly GCA_037179515.1 of Halocaridina rubra. Classification (NCBI taxonomy): domain Eukaryota; kingdom Metazoa; phylum Arthropoda; class Malacostraca; order Decapoda; family Atyidae; genus Halocaridina; species Halocaridina rubra. Next base: position 51,101 of record JAXCGZ010011528.1, read on the forward strand.
AAGCTCACGCAGGCTCGTATGCCAGTCCTGGTGGTGGCGGGTATCGAGTGCGCTCTCTGTCATCTGGCAGCTATAGGCATAATGCCGTATGAGGCTATAGGCATATATGAAGTGCCACACGGCACTTCTACCCTCAACTTCCATCTTCATCACCCACATGCTCACGTAGTCTTCTTCTTTTCTCATTACATGACCATACCACAGAAATTCTCCATTCTTGCGCTTATTATGAAGTTGCTTTTACTTTTGTTGTTCTTCAAATTTTCATTCAAGATTTTGTCCATTTTTGTAAGGCCGCACATCCAAAACATCCATCTAGCCATATGCTAGGAATATTTTTTACTTTTACATCTTACTACTTTAATGCCGTTAGGACAATCTTGTTCTACAGATCTTCGAGAATGTAGGTCATAAGTCACTAAGCTTTCAAGGATTGAAAGAAAATAAAAAAATAAAAGAGAAAATAAAAAACTCTCTAGCATTCTCCCTCCCTCATTCACATCCAAAGCCATCTATCTTCTTTTATAATTACACCATATGGTTGAAATATTCTTAAGCTGTTCCCTACCCCAGGGGGTCAACGACCTTTTTTTTCGGATGGGCAGCATGAACACATTAACACGTTGACCGCGATGCCTACTGTACCATGTTAAGGGCTGCGGGCGACATGTTTGAACCAATACTGCCAGTGTTACAGTAGACCTGGAGGCGTGAGGTTGTGTGTGTCGCTGCGCAGAGGTAAGTTCTTTACTATCAGAGCATGAAATTTGTGATCATATTTGGTACACGTTGCATAGAGTGATAATATTTTCTATCATGAGCGACGTGCGCCAAAATCTGCGTGTACTTATATGGTACACATCGCTCATAGGAGAAAATGTTATTTCTCTGAGCGACGTGTACCATATGGTAGCACAAACTTTATTTTATCACTACAGGCTTATTGTTAGCTATTGTATTTTGGAAAATTATTCTTAGACTAATATATTTAGTTACGTTTCAGTACAATGAATTAGAAATGTAATTTGCATGTATATTTATAGAACAAAACTAATGGAATATTTATATTCAAATCTTATAATGTGGAAGTCATTCATGTGTTCTCACATTACTCATGATTCCTAGACGAATTTGGTTGATGTATTTATGAAATAAACTGTTCAGTTATTTTTTTCATGTTTTCAAGGCATAATGGAACCGTCATGCTTTTATGGAAAAAGAGGTAACAACTCTAATAATCGGAAGCTGAATGAATCTTCAGACGAAAATGAGTCCTCTGATGATGATGATCGAGATTTTCAACTGAGTTCAGAAGAGAGTTCTAGTACTGATGAATCATATGACGAGGAACATGACTCAACTAATGGTGAAAATGTGTATAATGCTGGTAATACACAAGG
>JAXCGZ010011528.1:72500-87500 GCA_037179515.1 Halocaridina rubra
CTTATGATTACTAAGTCAAGGCGCTACCACTACACCACAGAAGGTTAAAAGGAACCCAACCTTATAGCTTATATCTGCTATACATAGGAATGAACGCATTCTAACTGAATGCCACTATGTTCATATTACAGATTCCCCAACCTCACTCGTGGCTTCATTTTAGCATTTAATTCAATTCCCAATCTCATTCGGGCCATGAAATTATCAAATAAGCACATTACATATGTGAAAACATGAATCATTTTTTTACCCCGACCGGGACTCGAACCTAGGACTTATGATTACTAAGTCAAGGCGCTACCACTACACCACAGAAGGTTAAAAGGAACCCAACCTTATAGCTTATATCTGCTATACATAGGAATGAACGCATTCTAACTGAATGCCACTATGTTCATATTACAGATTCCCCAACCTCACTCGTGGCTTCATTTTAGCATTTAATTCAATTCCCAATCTCATTCGGGCCATGAAATTATCAAATAAGCACATTACATATGTGAAAACATGAATCATTTTTTTACCCCGACCGGGACTCGAACCTAGGACTTATGATTACTAAGTCAAGGTGCTACCACTACACCTAAGTCCTAGGTTCGAGTCCCGGTCGGGGTAAAAAAATGATTCATGTTTTCACATATGTAATGTGCTTATTTGATAATTTCATGGCCCGAATGAGATTGGGAATTGAATTAAATGCTAAAATGAAGCCACGAGTGAGGTTGGGGAATCTGTAATATGAACATAGTGGCATTCAGTTAGAATGCATTCATTCCTATGTATAGCAGATATAAGCTATAAGGTTGGGTTCCTTTTAACCTTCTGTGGTGTAGTGGTAGCGCCTTGACTTAGTAATCATAAGTCCTAGGTTCGAGTCCCGGTCGGGGTAAAAAAATGATTCATGTTTTCACATATGTAATGTGCTTATTTGATAATTTCATGGCCCGCATGAGATTGGGAATTGAATTAAATGCTAAAATGAAGCCACGAGTGAGGTTGGGGAATCTGTAATATGAACATAGTGGCATTCAGTTAGAATGCGTTCATTCCTATGTATAGCAGATATAAGCTATAAGGTTGGGTTCCTTTTAACCTTCTGTGGTGTAGTGGTAGCGCCTTGACTTAGTAATCATAAGTCCTAGGTTCGAGTCCCGGTCGGGGTAAAAAAAAAATGATTCATGTTTTCACATATGTAATGTGCTTATTTGATAATTTCATGGCCCGAATGAGATTGGGAATTGAATTAAATGCTAAAATGAAGCCACGAGTGAGGTTGGGGAATCTGTAATATGAACATAGTGGCATTCAGTTAGAATGCGTTCATTCCTATGTATAGCAGATATAAGCTATAAGGTTGGGTTCCTTTTAACCTTCTGTGGTGTAGTGGTAGCGCCTTGACTTAGTAATCATAAGTCCTAGGTTCGAGTCCCGGTCGGGGTAAAAAAAAAAAATGATTCATATCTATATATATATATATATATATATATATATATATATATATATATATATATATATATATTTATATATATATATATATATATATATATATATATATATATGTATATATGTATATATATATATATATATATATATATATATATATATATATATATATATATATATATATATATATATATATATATATATATATATCTATATACATATATATATATATATATATATATATATATATATATATATATATATATATATATATATATATATATATATATATATATATATATATATATATATATATATATATATATATATACAAACAAGTGTGTATGCATTCATATATACGCAAACACTCACATATAATTATATTCGAAATTAATGCTACTAAAATTATTACATTAAGTATTGATATGGATAATCCTTCACCTTAAAATACTCAGTGATAATCGGATTAGCTTTAATTAAAACAGACTTATGAGCAGCATCTCTGAATGAAGTTAATTAAACTAGTTTTTTCGCCGATGTTATCCAGCGTGAGATTCTGATGCACTGTTGAAGCAAGAAGGAAAGGGTAGGGGCATTCATGCTGTGGTACAACTCCTGTCCACTCAAGAGGAGAACAGGGATCTGAGAGGTAAAATAGAGGTGTTAACCAGGAAGGGTCGATTGAATAATGAAGACGACTGGAAAGTTGTGAATAAGGGTTCAACGAAAATGGTTCTTAAGAAAAATTATACTTTTAGACTACGGGTTGCTAATTCATTTAGGTCACTTAGAGATGAATGTGACAGTGGCGGCAGTAATTCTTCAGGAACCATAGAGTCAGATAGGTGTACTAGCGATCGTAAAAATGGAAGTGGGAAAAGCTCTCAGGTCAAGAGCCTAGGTAAGTCTCCCAAGGTCGGAGTAACCCATCCTCCGGATAAGTCTCGTTCTTTGGTAATTGTAGGGGATTCACTATGCAGATATGTAGACAGGAAACTCAGGCATAGAGTTAGAGGAAAATATTTTTTCCCTGGAGCAGGTATGAAGAAGGTGGGTGAGTCAATAAATAGCTGGATTGAGAAAAAAGATGTTGTTTGTTTGATAGCTGGGGGAAATGACGTGCAGGATGGTAGAAGTGAAGAGCTGATTAGGTTGTATAGACAAGCCCTGGATAAGATTAGGAAAAGGGGTGCAGTTCCTGTGATGTGTGGTATTCTCCCTAGGCTTAGCCAAAGTTCAGAGTGGTGGTCTCGAGCTATAGGAGTAAATGCTAGGATGAAAGTCTTCTGTCGGGAGAATAATATAGGTTTTATAGACGGGTGGGATCACTTCACTAGTCGTAAGCATATGTATGCAAGGGATGGAGTGCATCTTTCTAATTCAGGTGTCTCGGTATTGGCTGGTATGATAGACAGAGAGGTAGGGGGGTTTTGTTAGACACAAATAATGAAATGATTAATACTTGTGCAGAGAAATTAGTCAGTAAGGGTTCAGTAAATAGTGGGTCAAATAACTGGGAGTCTAAGGATAAGAACCATTTGTTACATAGAACAAATATTAACAAAAAGAATAGCCACAAGAAGGGTGAAGCTAGAGAAAGTTTAAAAATATATTATACAAATAGCCGTAGTTTAGGTAACAAGATAGAAGAACTGAGAGCCATAGTATGTAGTGAGAGACCGGATATAATATGCATTAGTGAAAGTTGGATTAAATTAGAAAGCAAACACCTTAAAGCTGAGTACATAATTACAGGATATAAACTTTATAATGCTGATCGTAGTGCAGATAAAAGAGGGGGAGGGGTAATTATGTATATTAAAGATAGCCTCAGAAGCTGCATTAAGTCTGGAATTAAGACAAATCTAAATTCAGAAACCTTATGGGTTGAAATTAAAAATAATATAGAAAGTCTAGTTGTAGGAGTAGTCTACAGACCACCTGATCTAGATAATATAGAGTCGCAAGTTATATACGATGAAATTTCTAAAGTGAGCAGGTCAAATAGAGTTTGCATTGTAGGCGATTTTAATTTTAGACATATTAACTGGGAAACCATAACAGATGATAGTAGCTCTAAGGAGTTTTTGGAAGTAGTAGAAGACAATTTCCTTTCTCAGCATGTACATGAAGCAACACGGGGGGTGAATACACTAGATTTAGTTCTTAGTAATAGAGAGAATATGGTTACAAATTTAGAAGTTGGTGAAAAATTGGGCAACAGTGACCATGATTCCATTAGATTTAACATAATTTTCAAGGAAACTATAAAGGAAAATAAGAATATTGTTCCAAACTTTAGAGCAGGAGATTTTGAGGGCTTAAAAACTAAATTATCTAATGAGGTATGGGAAGGGATTTCTGGGGTACAGATGTGGGTAGTTAATCCAGCAGGTCAGGTCGCAGGTAGTGGATTACCCCGAAATTTGAGTACCACATGCCAAGGATTATCACAAGATAAGATCAATACATTAAATTATCTCACAGGAAAGAACAGCAGCCCGTCAGTTAATATAAATTTGGATGAGGAATATAACAATTTTGTCATGACTCTTAAGAATAGTCAGAGAGACTATATTCCCATGAAACATTGCAGATCAAGAAAAAATGACCCTAAATGGATGAACAATAGAATAAAGAATCTTATAGGTATTAAAAGAGGAATATACAGGAAACTAAAAAGAGGTGAAGAGCAGGTGAGGCAGCAATATATACAGTTAAACAGGGAAGTTAAAAAGATAGTTAGAGAGTCGAAAAGAAAATACGAAGTTCGAATAGCAGGAGAAGCTAAAGAAAATCCTAAAGGGTTTTATCAACATTATCAAACAAAATTTAAGGAAAAAGTCGGACCAATTGAAGTAGCCAATGGCCATATCACAGATGACGATAAAGTGATGTGTACATGTTTAAATGATTATTTCTTATCTGTATTTACAAATGAAAACTTGGAAAATATTCCGGAAGTAGAATCCATTTACAGAGACAGTCCCGATAATATACTTAGTTCAATAAATATTACGAGAGAGGAGGTAATAAAAGAAATAGATAAATTAAAGGCTCATAAATCTCCGGGACCTGATGGAATATACGCTAGAATATTAAAGGAATGCAAGGAAGAGCTTAGTTGTCCTCTAACTGCATTATTTAATAATTCAATAAAATTAGGATCGGTACCCATGGAGTGGAAATTGGCAGATGTGGTACCAATATTTAAAAAAGGAGAACGTGTTAAAAAGAATAATTATAGGCCGGTAAGTTTAACGTCAACAGTGGGTAAGATTCTAGAATCCATAATTGCAAATAAAATAAGGGCACATCTAGAATTACACAGACTGATAAAACTTTCACAACACGGGTTTCTTAAGGGTTTTTCGTGCCTTACAAACTTACTGTCTTTTTATTCAGAAGTTTACGAGGCAGTAGATTGTGGCAAAGAATATGATACAATATATCTAGATTTTAGCAAAGCTTTTGATAGAGTTCCTCACAAAAGATTAGTTAAAAAGCTGGAAGCTCATGGTATAGGAGGAGCTGTGCTCAGATGGATCAAACAATGGTAGACAGGAAACTCAGGCATAGAGTTAGAGGAAAATATTTTTTCCCTGGAGCAGGTATGAAGAAGGTGGGTGAATCAATAAATAGCTGGATTGAGAAAAAAGATGTTGTTTGTTTGATAGCTGGGGGAAATGACGTGCAGGATGGTAGAAGTGAAGAGCTGATTAGGTTGTATAGACAAGCCCTGGATAAGATTAGGAAAAGGGGTGCAGTTCCTGTGATGTGTGGTATTCTCCCTAGGCTTAGCCAAAGTTCAGAGTGGTGGTCTCGAGCTATAGGAGTAAATGCTAGGATGAAAGTCTTCTGTCGGGAGAATAATATAGGTTTTATAGACGGGTGGGATCACTTCACTAGTCGTAAGCATATGTATGCAAGGGATGGAGTGCATCTTTCTAATTCAGGTGTCTCGGTATTGGCTGGTATGATAGACAGAGAGGTAGGGGGGTTTTGTTAGACACAAATAATGAAATGATTAATACTTGTGCAGAGAAATTAGTCAGTAAGGGTTCAGTAAATAGTGGGTCAAATAACTGGGAGTCTAAGGATAAGAACCATTTGTTACATAGAACAAATATTAGCAGGGGGAGTGGCCACAAGAAGGGTGAAGCTAGAGAAAGTTTAAAAGTATATTATACAAATAGCCGTAGTTTAGGTAACAAGATAGAAGAACTGAGAGCCATAGTATGTAGTGAGAGACCGGATATAATATGCATTAGTGAAAGTTGGATTAAATTAGAAAGCAAACACCTTAAAGCTGAGTACATAATTACAGGATATAAACTTTATAATGCTGATCGTAGTGCAGATAAAAGAGGGGGAGGGGTAATTATGTATATTAAAGATAGCCTCAGAAGCTGCATTAAGTCTGGAATTAAGACAAATCTAAATTCAGAAACCTTATGGGTTGAAATTAAAAATAATATAGAAAGTCTAGTTGTAGGAGTAGTCTACAGACCACCTGATCTAGATAATATAGAGTCGCAAGTTATATACGATGAAATTTCTAAAGTGAGCAGGTCAAATAGAGTTTGCATTGTAGGCGATTTTAATTTTAGACATATTAACTGGGAAACCATAACAGGTGATAGTAGCTCTAAGGAGTTTTTGGAAGTAGTAGAAGACAATTTCCTTTCTCAGCATGTACATGAAGCAACACGGGGGGTGAATACACTAGATTTAGTTCTTAGTAATAGAGAGAATATGGTTACAAATTTTTGAGGGCTTAAAAACTAAATTATCTAATGAGGTATGGGAAGGGATTTCTGGGGTACAGATGTGGGTAGTTAATCCAGCAGGTCAGGTCGCAGGTAGCGGATTACCCCGAAATTTGGGTACCACATGCCAAGGATTATCACAAGATAAGATCAATACATTAAATTCTCTCACAGGAAAGAACAGCAGCCCGTCAGTTAATATAAATTTGGATGAGGAATATAACAATTTTGTCATGACTCTTAAGAATAGTCAGAGAGACTATATTCCCATGAAACATTGCAGATCAAGAAAAAATGACCCTAAATGGATGAACAATAGAATAAAGAATCTTATAGGTATTAAAAGAGGAATATACAGGAAACTAAAAAGAGGTGAAGAGCATGTGAGGCAGCAATATATACAGTTAAACAGGGAAGTTAAAAAGATAGTTAGAGAGTCGAAAAGAAAATACTAAGTTCGAATAGCAGGAGAAGCTAAAGAAAATCCTAAAGGGTTTTATCAACATTATCAAACAAAATTTAAGGAAAAAGTCGGACCAATTGAAGTAGCCAATGGCCATATCACAGATGACGATAAAGTGATGTGTACATGTTTAAATGATTATTTCTTATCTGTATTTACAAATGAAAACTTGGAAAATATTCCGGAAGTAGAATCCATTTACAGAGACAGTCCCGATAATATACTTTGTTCAATAAATATTACGAGAGAGGAGGTAATAAAAGAAATAGATAAATTAAAGGCTCATAAATCTCCGGGACCTGATGGAATATATGCCAGAATATTAAAGGAATGCAAGGAAGAGCTTAGTTGTCCTCTAACTGCATTATTTAATAATTCAATAAAATTAGGATCGGTACCCATGGAGTGGAAATTGGCAGATGTGGTACCAATATTTAAAAAAGGAGAACGTGTTAAAAAGAATAATTATAGGCCGGTAAGTTTAACGTCAACAGTGGGTAAGATTCTAGAATCCATAATTGCAAATAAAATAAGGGCACATCTAGAATTACACAGACTGATAAAACTTTCACAACACGGGTTTCTTAAGGGTTTTTCGTGCCTTACAAACTTACTGTCTTTTTATTCAGAAGTTTACGAGGCAGTAGATTGTGGCAAAGAATATGATACAATATATCTAGATTTTAGCAAAGCTTTTGATAGAGTTCCTCACAAAAGATTAGTTAAAAAGCTGGAAGCTCATGGTATAGGAGGAGCTGTGCTCAGATGGATCAAACAATGGTTAAAAGACAGAAAACAGAGGGTTTGCATAAATGGAGAGAAATCAGAGTGGGGCTCGGTTACAAGCGGGGTACCACAAGGCTCGGTACTGGGTCCTCTATTATTCATCGTATATCTAAATGATCTGGATTCGGATATCAGTAGTAACCTAAGTAAATTCGCAGACGACACTAAAATAGGTAGAACTATAAATGGAAAAGAAGACATTCATGCTTTACAGGAAGATCTAAATAGATTATCTGAATGGTCGGACAAATGGCAAATGGAATTTAATGTTGAAAAATGTAAAGTAGTTAAAATGGGTACTATAAAAGACAATACTAGTTATAAGCTAAATAACCATGAAATCATGAGTTCTCAGTGTGAAAGGGATTTGGGAGTTCTTGTGAGTAGTAGTCTTAAGCCAAGAGAGCAATGCACAGCAGTCAGAAATAAAGCAAACAGAATTTTAGGATTTATCTCAAGAAGCGTCAGCAATAGGACGGAAAAGGTTATTTTGCAGCTCTATCTTGCATTAGTTAGGCCCCATTTAGATTATGCTGTGCAATTCTGGTCACCCTATTATAGAATGGAAATTGAATCCTTGGAGAGAGTGCAACGAAGAATGACCAAGATGATACACAATATCAGAAATCTACCATATGAGGACAGATTAAAAAAACTTAATCTACATTCTCTAGAATGCGAAGAGTTAGGGGGGATATGATTGAAGTGTATAAATGGTTTAAAGGGATTAACAAGGGAGATATTAATAAAGTTTTAAAAATTCAGGATCAAACCAGAACTCGTAATAATGGATTTAAGCTTGATAAATTTAGGTTCAGAAGGGAAATTGGTAAAAATTGGTTTGGTAATAGAGTAGCTGATGCATGGAACAAGCTTCCTAGTAGGATAGTAAATGCCAATACCTTAGACACCTTCAAATGTAGATTAGATAGACATATGACAGAGGTAGGGTGGGTATGAATAGGTTAGTGCTTATTAGAAAAATCATAAAAAGAAAAACAGAATAAATAAGTAGAGTAGAATAGAATAGGTTAGACATGCTGAAAATACAATTAAAAAATGGAGCTGCCTCGTGTGTGCCAGTAGGCATGTTGCAGTGTCCTCTATTCTTATGTTCTTATGTTCTTATGTTCTTATGGTTAAAAGACAGAAAACAGAGGGTTTGCATAAATGGAGAGAAATCAGAGTGGGGCTCGGTTACAAGCGGGGTACCACAAGGCTCGGTACTGGGTCCTCTATTATTCATCGTATATCTAAATGATCTGGATTCGGATATCAGTAGTAACCTGAGTAAATTCGCAGACGACACTAAAATAGGTAGAACTATAAATGGAAAAGAAGACATTCATGCTTTACAGGAAGATCTAAATAGATTATCTGAATGGTCGGACAAATGGCAAATGGAATTTAATGTTGAAAAATGTAAAGTAGTTAAAATGGGTACTATAAAAGACAATACTAGTTATAAGCTAAATAACCATGAAATCATGAGTTCTCAGTGTGAAAGGGATTTGGGAGTTCTTGTGAGTAGTAGTCTTAAGCCAAGAGAGCAATGCACAGCAGTCAGAAATAAAGCAAACAGAATTTTAGGATTTATCTCAAGAAGCGTCAGCAATAGGACGGAAAAAGTTATTTTGCAGCTCTATCTTGCATTAGTTAGGCCCCATTTAGATTATGCTGTGCAATTCTGGTCACCCTATTATAGAATGGAAATTGAATCCTTGGAGAGAGTGCAACGAAGAATGACCAAGATGATACACAATATCAGAAATCTACCATATGAGGACAGATTACAAAAACTTAATCTACATTCTCTAGAGAGGCGAAGAGTTAGGGGGGATATGATTGAAGTGTATAAATGGTTTAAAGGGATTAACAAGGGAGATATTAATAAAGTTTTAAAAATTCATGATCAAACCAGAACTCGTAATAATGGATTTAAGCTTGATAAATTTAGGTTCAGAAGGGAAATTGGTAAAAATTGGTTTGGTAATAGAGTAGCTGATGCATGGAACAAGCTTCCTAGTATGATAGTAAATGCCAATACCTTAGACACCTTCAAATGTAGATTAGATAGACATATGACAGAGGTAGGGTGGGTATGAATAGGTTAGTGCTTATTAGAAAAATCATAAAAAGAAAAACAGAATAAATAAGTAGAGTAGAATAGAATAGGTTAGACATGCTGAAAATATAATTCAAAAATGAAGCTGCCTCGTGTGTGCCAGTAGGCATGTTGCAGTGTCCTCTATTCTTATGTTCTTATGTTTCAAATGGCTTAGTGAGTATATCATCAAATGTGTATAGTTAACATGGAATTGTGGCTAGAATGGAGAGTTGAATACTATTGAGAGTGTGATGTAAGGGGATAGTTGAAAAGGAGTAGAATATACATACATAAGAACATAAGAACATAAGAACATAAGAATAGAGGACACTGCAACATGCCTACTGGCACACACGAGGCAGCTCCATTTTTTAATTGTATTTTCAGCATGTCTAACCTATTCTATTCTACTCTACTTATTTATTCTATTTTTCTTTTTATGATTTTTCTAATAAGCACTAACCTATTCATACCCACCCTACCTCTGTCATATGTCTATCTAATCTACATTTGAAGGTGTCTAAGGTATTGGCATTTACTATCATACTAGGAAGCTTGTTCCATGCATCAGCTACTCTATTACCAAACCAATTTTTACCAGTTTCCCTTCTGAACCTAAATGTATCAAGCTTAAATCCATTATTACGAGTTCTGGTTTGATCATGAATTTTTAAAACTTTATTAATATCTCCCTTGTTAATCCCTTTAAACCATTTATACACTTCAATCATATCCCCCCTAACTCTTCGCGTTCTAGAGAATGTAGATTAAGTTTTTTTAATCTGTCCTCATATGGTAGATTTCTGATATTGTGTATCATCTTGGTCATTCTTCGCTGCACTCTCTCCAAGGATTCAATTTCCATTCTATAATAGGGTGACCAGAATTGCACAGCATAATCTAAATGGGGCCTAACTAATGCAAGATAGAGCTGCAAAATAACTTTTTCCGTCCTATTGCTGACGCTTCTTGAGATAAATCCTAAAATTCTGTTTGCTTTATTTCTGACTGCTGTGCATTGCTCTCTTGGCTTAAGACTACTACTCACAAGAACTCCCAAATCCCTTTCACACTGAGAACTCATGATTTCATGGTTATTTAGCTTATAACTAGTATTGTCTTTTTTAGTACCCATTTTAACTACTTTACATTTTTCAACATTAAATTCCATTTGCCATTTGTCCGACCATTCAGATAATCTATTTAGATCTTCCTGTAAAGCATGAATGTCTTCTTTTCCATTTATAGTTCTACCTATTTTAGTGTCGTCTGCGAATTTACTTAGGTTACTACTGATATCCGAATCCAGATCATTTAGATATACGATGAATAATAGGGGACCCAGTACCGAGCCTTGTGGTACCCCGCTAGTAACCGAGCCCCACTCTGATTTCTCTCCATTTATGCAAACCCTCTGTTTTCTGTCTTTTAACCATTGTTTGATCCATCTGAGCACAGCTCCTCCTATACCATGAGCTTCCAGCTTTTTAACTAATCTTTTGTGAGGAACTCTATCAAAAGCTTTGCTAAAATCTAGATATATTGTATCATATTCTTTGCCACAATCTACTGCCTCGTAAACTTCTGAATAAAAAGACAGTAAGTTTGTAAGGCACGAAAAACCCTTAAGAAACCCGTGTTGTGAAAGTTTTATCAGTCTGTGTAATTCTAGATGTGCCCTTATTTTATTTGCAATTATGGATTCTAGAATCTTACCCACTGTTGACGTTAAACTTACCGGCCTATAATTATTCTTTTTAACACGTTCTCCTTTTTTAAATATTGGTACCACATCTGCCAATTTCCACTCCATGGGTACCGATCCTAATTTTATTGAATTATTAAATAATGCAGTTAGAGGACAACTAAGCTCTTCATTGCATTCCTTTAATATTCTAGCATATATTCCATCAGGTCCCGGAGATTTATGAGCCTTTAATTTATCTATTTCTTTTATTACCTCCTCTCTCGTAATATTTATTGAACTAAGTATATTATCGGGACTGTCTCTGTAAATGGATTCTACTTCCGGAATATTTTCCAAGTTTTCATTGGTAAATACAGATAAGAAATAATCATTTAAACATGTACACATCACTTTATCGTCATCTGTGATATGGCCATTGGCTACTTCAAGTGGTCCGACTTTTTCCTTAAATTTTGTTTGATAATGTTGATAAAACCCTTTAGGATTTTCTTTAGCTTCTCCTGCTATTCTAACTTCGTATTTTCTTTTCGACTCTCTAACTATCTTTTTAACTTCCCTGTTTAACTGTATATATTGCTGCCTCACCTGCTCTTCACCTCTTTTTAGTTTCCTGTATATTCCTCTTTTAATACCTATAAGATTCTTTATTCTATTGTTCATCCATTTAGGGTCATTTTTTCTTGATCTGCAATGTTTCATGGGAATATAGTCTCTCTGACTATTCTTAAGAGTCATGACAAAATTGTTATATTCCTCATCCAAATTTATATTAACTGACGGGCTGCTGTTCTTTCCTGTGAGATAATTTAATGTATTGATCTTATCTTGTGATAATCCTTGGCATGTGGTACTCAAATTTCGGGGTAATCCACTACCTGCGACCTGACCTGCTGGATTAACTACCCACATCTGTACCCCAGAAATCCCTTCCCATACCTCATTAGATAATTTAGTTTTTAAGCCCTCAAAATCTCCTGCTCTAAAGTTTGGAACAATATTCTTATTTTCCTTTATAGTTTCCTTGAAAATTATGTTAAATCTAATGGAATCATGGTCACTGTTGCCCAATTTTTCACCAACTTCTAAATTTGTAACCATATTCTCTCTATTACTAAGAACTAAATCTAGTGTATTCACCCCCCGTGTTGCTTCATGTACATGCTGAGAAAGGAAATTGTCTTCTACTACTTCCAAAAACTCCTTAGAGCTACTATCACCTGTTATGGTTTCCCAGTTAATATGTCTAAAATTAAAATCGCCTACAATGCAAACTCTATTTGACCTGCTCACTTTAGAAATTTCATCGTATATAACTTGCGACTCTATATTATCTAGATCAGGTGGTCTGTAGACTACTCCTACAACTAGACTTTCTATATTATTTTTAATTTCAACCCATAAGGTTTCTGAATTTAGATTTGTCTTAATTCCAGACTTAATGCAGCTTCTGAGGCTATCTTTAATATACATAATTACCCCTCCCCCTCTTTTATCTGCACTACGATCAGCATTATAAAGTTTATATCCTGTAATTATGTACTCAGCTTTAAGGTGTTTGCTTTCTAAATTAATCCAACTTTCACTAATGCATATTATATCCGGTCTCTCACTACATACTATGGCTCTCAGTTCTTCTATCTTGTTACCTAAACTACGGCTATTTGTATAATATACTTTTAAACTTTCTCTAGCTTCACCCTTCTTGTGGCTATTCTTTTTGTTAATATTTGTTCTATGTAACAAATGGTTCTTATCCTTAGACTCCCAGTTATTTGACCCACTATTTACTGAACCCTTACTGACTAATTTCTCTGCACAAGTATTAATCATTTCATTATTTGTGTCTAACAAAACCCCCCTACCTCTCTGTCTATCATACCAGCCAATACCGAGACACCTGAATTAGAAAGATGCACTCCATCCCTTGCATACATATGCTTACGACTAGTGAAGTGATCCCACCCGTCTATAAAACCTATATTATTCTCCCGACAGAAGACTTTCATCCTAGCATTTACTCCTATAGCTCGAGACCACCACTCTGAACTTTGGCTAAGCCTAGGGAGAATACCACACATCACAGGAACTGCACCCCTTTTCCTAATCTTATCCAGGGCTTGTCTATACAACCTAATCAGCTCTTCACTTCTACCATCCTGCACGTCATTTCCCCCAGCTATCAAACAAACAACATCTTTTTTCTCAATCCAGCTATTTATTGACTCACCCATCTTCTTCATACCTGCTCCAGGGAAAAAATATTTTCCTCTAACTCTATGCCTGAGTTTCCTGTCTACATATCTGCATAGTGAATCCCCTACAATTACCAAAGAACGAGACTTATCCGGAGGATGGGTTACTCCGACCTTGGGAGACTTACCTAGGCTCTTGACCTGAGAGCTTTTCCCACTTCCATTTTTACGATCGCTAGTACACCTATCTGACTCTATGGTTCCTGAAGAATTACTGCCGCCACTGTCACATTCATCTCTAAGTGACCTAAATGAATTAGCAACCTGTAGTCTAAAAGTATCATTTTTCTTAAGAACCATCTTCGTTGAACCCTTATTCACAACTTTCCAGTCGTCTTCATTATTCAATCGTCCCTTCCTGGTTAACACCTCTACTTTACCTCTCAGATCCCTGTTCTCCTCAGCTAAGGATCTGACCTCCTGCCTGACTGCGGCCAACTCATTTCTTAAATTAAAAATGAGTTTGCTTGCGTCAGACGAGGACAAATCCCCAGCACAGCCACAAACAGCACCAACAACGACACCACCACCAACACCACTACCACTAACACCACCAGCACAAAGAACACCACCACTCTCCATTGTACTAAGTATGGTCAAGATTAGAGCTACTGGAAGCACGTCCTCACTATATATATATATATATATATATATATATATATATATATATATATATATATATATATATATATATATATATATATATATATATGTATATATATATATATATATATATATATATATATATATATATATATATATATATATATATATATATATATGTGTGTGTGTGTGTGTGTGTGTGTGTGTGTGTGTGTGTGTGTGTGTGTGTGTGTGTGTGTGTGTGTGTGTGTGTGTGTGTGTGTTTGTGTGTGTGTGTGTATGCATGCAAGTATGAACTGTATTGGAGATTTTTACAGTACTTGAACGACAATGCAATTGACTAAAGTTAAATATTAAATCCAAGATCTATTTAACATATGAAAATAACTAAATGTTTTATATACTCAGCAAATATATACATGTAAGAATAATAACAAATAAAATACATATAGAATATTACAGTAATTAATATTTTATGCCTAAAAATGCTTTTTCAATACATCGAAATACCAGATAAGGAATTAAAATATAAATATCTTAGTATATGGCTCATTCCTCACCTAGGGTGTACGTCACGCGTCACAGAAAATAATTCACAGAAAACGAGAATTGAATTCAGTCTCAGCATGATTTGAAGGTGATATTGCACGCATTTCAAAATATAAGAAATCCATAATAAGGTAAATAATCAAAACAAATAAATAAGTAAACAAAGAAAATATTGAACGAATAGATTAATAATGTAATAAATAAATAGTGTATAAGTCTATAAATAAAAAAAAACATATAAAAATACCTTGTTCACAAAATAAGTAAAAAACAGAACTAGATACAAAAATAAATATAAATGCATGAAAATAATAAGTGAT
>JAXCGZ010011528.1:97500-100000 GCA_037179515.1 Halocaridina rubra
CATGGCACGGGAGAGAAAATGTAGGATTTTGATTATGGGAGATTTTAATCATAAAGAGATAGATTGGATAAATCTTGACCCACACAGTGGTGAGGACTCATTCGGGGCAAGATTCCTAGATTGCGTACAAGGGAATTTCCTACACCAACATGTAATGAAATCAACGAGGGCAAGGGGTGGGGATGAGCCATCACTACTTGATCTAGTGTTCACAGATAATGTGTTGGATATTGAAAAAATTGAGTATGAACCACCAATTGGAAAGAGTGACCACTGTATGTTGTTGATGGAGTATATCATTGAAGATATTCTGCCTCAGAGTAGAGGCACTGAGGACATGAGGAGGAACTATCCGAAAGGAGATTACATCAAAATGAATGAGCTTTTTGCAGTTATTGACTGGAGAACCTTATTTTACAACAAATCTGTACAAGAAATGTATGACATCTTTTGTGAGAAATATGGGAAGATAGTAGATTGCTGCATACCTGTCACCAAAGTAGGTGTAATTCATGCCAGAGAGAAATGGTTCGATAATGAGTGTAAAAGAGCTAAGGAGTGGAGAGACAAATGCTGGAAAAGGTATAGGAGGAGAAAAAAACATAAACGCCTGGCAAACCTACAAAAGAGCCAGAAATGACTACCTAAGTAAAAGGAGAGAGGCAGAGAGAGACTATGAGAGGGACATCACCTGGAAGGCTAAAGAAAATCAAAAGCTTTTCCACAGCCTTATAAGAGGAAAACTGAAGGTAAAAGAACAGGTTTTAAGGCTAAAGAGAGTGGATGGAAGCATCACTGAAACGGATGAAGAGATCTGCAAAGAATTGAACAAGTAGTTTCAGTCAGTATTTACAGTAGAAAATACCCCACCCCCTCAGATTGCAGAGATAGAAGCTCAAGGGCAGGTATTAGAGAATATCAACCTTACAGCCACAGAGGTATGCAAAGCGCTGATGGATTTAGATGTTCATAAAGCTACAGGTCCTGATGACATATCCCCTCATGTACTTAAAAAATGCGCAAACTTAATATCAGTGGTACTAAGTATCATATTTAAAAAGTCACTGGAGTCAGGGGAGATTCCAAGGTGCTGGAAACAAGCAAATGTGATACCTATCTTCAAAAAGGGAAGGAGGGATTCGGCTCTGAACTATACACCAGTTTCCTTGACCAGCATAGTTTGCAAAGTTATGGAGAAACTACTAAGGAAACATATCTCTCTTCACTTGGAATCCTTCAACTCTTTGTCAGTGAGGCAACATGGCTTCAGAGAAGGTAGATCAACAGTATCAAACTTATTAGAATTTTATGATGAAGTAAGCCGAATCTTACAGGAAAGAGAGGGCTGGGCAGATTGCATATTCCTAGACTTCCAGAAAGCATTTGACACTGTTCCACATGGGAGACTTATTAGGAAACTGCAAGCAATGGCTAGAATAGGTGGAAAGGTCTTGGAATGGATAAAAACTTACGTAGAAGGAAGGGAACAGAGGGTTAGAGTAAGAGACTCAGTGTCTGAATGGAGAAGAGTTAGTAGTAGAGTTCCACAGGGTTCAATTTTAGGGCCACTTTTGTTCCTTGTATATGTAAATGACCTACCAGAGTCTGTAAATTCATTCATGAATATGTTTACAGAAGATGCAAAGATTGTGAAGAAAGTAGGAAACGAGAACAATGGTAGAGAACTTCAGGAAGATCTAAATAGTCTGCAAGAGTGGTCAGAAAAGTGGCTAATGATATTCAATACTTCAAAATGTAGATGTAATGAGAATGGGTACAAGTGCAAAAAGGCCCAAGCTTGACTACTCAGTGGCTGGAGTACGACTTCAAGAGACAGAAAATGAGAGAGATCTAGGAGTAAACATACTGGCAGATTTGTCTCCAGAAATACATATAAATGGCATAGTAAGGGCAGCATATTTATTCTTATCAAATGTAAGGGTAGCCTTCAGGCAAATGGACAAGGAAATGTTCAGAAATATTTATGCACACCTATGTGAGGCCAAAACTCGAATATGCAGTCCCCTTTTGGAATCCGCACTTGAAAAAGCACATAGCTAAGCTTGAAAAAGTTCAAAGACATGCCACGAAACTGGTGCCAGAAATACGCAATCACAGTTATGATGAGAGGCTGAGGGAATTAGACTTACCATCACTCGAGGCTAGAAGATTGAGAGGGGATATGGTGACAGTCTTTAAATTCCTTCATGGTTATGATAGAGTGGATAGGAATCGATATTTTGATATGGCTAGCTCTAAAACTAGAGGTCATAGTTTGAAGCTCCGCAAGAAAACTTCTTTGCAGAATGTAAGGAAATACTTTTTCAGTGTAAGAGTAGTTGATAATTGGAATTGGCTAAGCGAGGAGGTAGTTAATGCTATCTCAATCCATAGTTTTAAGGATAAGTATGATAAGTATCACTAAGTATAAAATGGAACCGATGAGGAGACGGGAAGATACGAGCTTTTGGCTCTTTCGCGTAAACACAATTAGGTAAGT
>JAXCGZ010011528.1:105000-108398 GCA_037179515.1 Halocaridina rubra
CCCACCCCCTCAGATTGCAGTGATAGAAGCTCAAGGGCCGGTACTAGAGAACATCAACCTTACAGCCACAGAGGTATGCAAAGCGCTGATGGATTTAGATGTTCATAAAGCTACAGGTCCTGATGACATATCCCCTCATGTGCTTAAAAAATGCGCAAGCACAATATCAGTGGCACTAAGTATCATATTTAAGGAGTCACTGGAGTCGGGGGAGATTCCAAGATGCTGGAAACAAGCAAATGTGATACCTATCTTCAAAAAGGGAAGGAGGGATACGGCTCTGAACTATAGACCAGTTTCCTTGACCAGCATAGTTTGCAATGTTATGGAGAAACTACTAAGGAAACATATCTCTCTTCACTTGGAATCCTTCAACTTTTTGTCAGTGAGGCAACATGGCTTCAGAGAAGGAAGATCAACAGTAACAAACTTATTAGAATTTTATGATGAGGTAAGCCAAATCTTACAGGAAAGAGAGGGCTGGGCAGATTGCATATTCCTAGACTTCCAGAAAGCGTTTGACACTGTTCCACATGGGAGACTTATTAGGAAGCTGCAAGCAATGGCTAGAATAGGTGGAAATGTCTTGGAATGGATAAAAACTTACTTAGAAGGAAGGGAACAGAGGGTTAGAGTAAGACACTCAGTGTCTGAATGGAGAAGAGTTAGTAGTGGAGTTCCACAGGGTTCAGTTTTAGGGCCACTTTTGTTCCTTGTATATGTAAATGACCTACCAGAGTCTGTAAATTCATTCATGAATATGTTTGCAGATGATGCAAAGATTGTGAAGAAAGTAAAAAACGAGAACAATGGTAGAGAACTTCAGGAGGATCTAAATAATCTGCATGAGTGGTCAGAAAAGTGGCTAATGAAATTCAATACCTCAAAATGTAAGGTAATGAGAATGGGTACAAGTGCAAGAAGGCCCAAGCTTGACTACTCTGTGGCTGGAGTACAACTTCAAGAGACAGAAAATGAGAGAGATCTAGGAGTAAACATACTGGCAGATTTGTCTCCAGAAATACATATAAATGGCGTAGTAAGGGCAGCATATGCATTCTTATCAAACGTAAGGGTAGCCTTCAGGCACATGGACAAAGAAATGTTCAGAAATATTTATGTAACCTATGTGAGGCCAAAACTCGAATATGCAGCCCCCTTTTGGAATCCGCACTTGAAAAAGCACATAGCTAAGCTTGAAAAAGTTCAAAGACATGCCACGAAACTGGTGCCAGAAATACGCAATCTCGGTTATGATGAGAGGCTGAGGGAATTAGACTTGCCATCACTCGAAGCTAGAAGAGTAAGGGGGGATATGGTGACAGTCTTTAAATTCCTTCATGGTTATGATAGAGTGGATAGGGATCGATATTTCGATATGGCTGGCTCTAGAACTAGAGGTCATAGTTTGAAGCTTCGGAAGAAAACTTGTTTGCAGGATGTAAGGAAATACTTTTTCAGTGTAAGAGTAGTTGATAATTGGAATTCGCTAAGCGAGGAGGTAGTTAATGCTATCTCAATCCATAGTTTTAAGGACAGGTATGATAAGTATCACTAAGTCTAAAAATGGAACCGATGAGGAGACGGGAAGATACGAGCTTTGGGCTCTTTCCCGTAAACACAATTAGGTAATCACAATTAGGTAATCACACACACTAAGTATAAAATGGAACCGATCAGGAGACGGGAAGATACGAGCTTTGGACTCTTTCCCGTAAACACAATTAGGTAATCACAATTAGGTAATCACACATGTAAGGTACATGGACAAGGAAATGTTTAGAAAAATTTATGTAGCCTATGTGAGGCCGAAACTTGAATATGCAGCACCCCTTTTGGAATTCGCACTTGCAAAGGAACGTAGTTAAGCTGGAAAAGTTCAAAGACATGCCACGAAACTAATGCCAGATATACGCAATCTCAGTTATGATGAGAGACTGAGAGAATTAGACTTACCATCACTCGAAGCTAGATGATGGGGGGGGGACATGGTGACAGTCTTTAAATTCCTTCATGGTTATGATAGAGTGGATAGGGATCGATATTTCGATATGGCTGGCTCTAGAACTAGAGGTCATAGTTTGAAGCTTCGGAAGAAAACTTGTTTGCAGGATGTAAGGAAATACTTTTTCAGTGTAAGAGTAGTTGATAATTGGAATTCGCTAAGCGAGGAGGTAGTTAATGCTATCTCAATCCATAGTTTTAAGGACAGGTATGATAAGTATCACTAAGTCTAAAAATGGAACCGATGAGGAGACGGGAAGATACGAGCTTTGGGCTCTTTCCCGTAAACACAATTAGGTAATCACAATTAGGTAATCACACACATATATATATATATATATATATATATATATATATATATATATATATATATATATATATATATATATATATATATATATATATATATATATATATGTATGTATATATATATATATATCTATATATATATATATATATATATATATATATATATATATATATATATATATATATATATATATATATATATATATATATATATATATATGTGTGTGTGTGTGTGTGTGTGTGTGTGTGTGTGTGTGTGTGTGTGTGTGTGTGTGTGTGTGTGTGTGTGTGTGTGTGTGTGTGTGTGTGTGCGTGTGTGTGTATTTATTTATTTATTTATTCATTTTTTAATTTATTTATCTATGTATATATCTTCCTGCCCGGCCCTTATGAGGATAATTTTCTTGCCTGTCCCGATGTCACACACACACACATCTATCTATATATATATATATATATATATATATATATATAATATATATATATATATATATATATATATATATATATATATATAAATATATATATATATATATATATATATATATATATATATTATATATATATATATATATATATATATATATATATGTGTGTAGAGAGAAGAGAGAGAGAGAGAGAGAGAGAGAGAGAGAGAGAGAGAGAGAGAGAGAGAGAGAGAGAGAGAGAGAGAGAGAGAGAAAATAAATCCAACTCATTTGACTTTCAAAGTGCCACTTTGCTTACAATTTGTCACTGTGCTCTCTCTCTCTCTCTCTCTCTCTCTCTCTCTCTCTCTCTCTCTCTCTCTCTCTCTCTCTCTCTCTCCTCTCTCTGCTCTCTCTCTCTCTCTCTCTCTCTCTCATTCTTTTCCTCTGCAAAGGAAGGAATTCGAGAATTTACACCTGGGAAAGCAAATGCTTTGCAAGAAAATTTACCTCCAAGGTGATGAGGTATTTCAAGGACAATATTTTCTAAGCCATGGTTAGTTTTTTTTTGTCTAGTAATTGCTAAAAGCGCAAGATCTTTAATAATCTAAAAATTTAATTAACGTGTAAACCACCAATAAAGAATACATTTTAAAGAATGAAAATACTGTAAAGAGA
>JAXCGZ010011529.1:0-15000 GCA_037179515.1 Halocaridina rubra
ACTTGAAGAAAATAAAGCTAACGTTGTAGACCTGATAAGAAAGCTTGGAGTAGTATGTGGTCCTGAGGATATTGTAAGCATACACCAACTAGGTAAATATTCGAGGGAAGGAAAGCCGAGACCAACAAAAGTAACCTTTGAGAGAGGGGAGACATGTAGGGAAATATTGTTGAGAAAAAAAAGTCTAAAAGACCTTCGAGAATGCAAAGAAGTGTTCATTAGACGATACAGAACACAGGAAGAGATGGGAAAGATCAAAAACTTGTTGCAAGAGGCAAGAAGGTTAAATGATGAAAGAAATGAAGAAGAGAAGAAAAATTTTCGTTACGGAATACTTCCAGACAAAGGGGAGATAAAGAAGATAATGACAGAAGATCAGGGGATGGGGCCTCATTAAGATTGTTATACACAAATGCTGATGGATTAGCTGGTAAGGCAGTAGAATTAAAAGATAGGATTCACAACAGTAAGGCAGATATAGTAGCAATTACAGAGACTAAGTTGAGTGAGGACATAAACAGTGTCACAGTTTTTCCTAAGGGCTTCAGAATACTAAGGGTCGAAAGATCTGAGAGGACTGGTGGAGGGATAGCACTGCTCATAAGTGAGAGGATTCAAGTTGAAGAGCTAAACTTGGCTATAGAAAGTGAGTTCAGGGAATTTCTTGTTGCTCGCATAAATACTGGGTCAGAGAGCATTATAATAACTGTTGTATACAACCCACCAAGGAACCAAAATAGGCTTGAAATTTATGAGGAAAGTCATATAGGTACGATTGAAGTCATAAACTCAGTTGTTAACATGGCGCGTGAGAAAAAATGTAGGATTTTGATTATGGGAGACTTTAATCATAAAGAGATAGATTGGATAAATCTTGACCCACACAGTGGTGAGGACTCCTTTGGGGCAAGATTCCTAGATTGCGTACAAGGGAATTTCCTACACCAACATGTAATGGAACCAACAAGAGCCAGGGGTGGGGATGAGCCATCACTACTTGATCTAGTGTTCACAGATAATGTGTTGGATATTGAAAATATTGAGTATGAACCACCAATTGGAAAGAGTGACCACTGTGTGTTGTTGATGGAGTATATCATTGAAGACATTCTTCCTGAGAGTAGAGGCACTGAGGACATGAGGAGGTACTATCAGAAAGGAGATTACATCAAAATGAATGAGCTTTTTGCAGTTATTGACTGGAGAACCTTATTTTACAACAAATCTGTACAAGAAATGTATGACATCTTTTGTGAGAAATATGGGAAGATAGTAGATTGCTGCATACCTGTCACCAAAGTAGGTGTAATTCATGCCAGAGAGAAATGGTTCGATAATGGGTGTAAAAGAGCTAAGGAGTGGAGAGACAAATGCTGGAAAAGGTATAGGAGGAGAAAAAACATAAATGCCTGGCAAACCTACAAAAGAGCAAGAAATGACTACCTAAGTAAAAGGAGAGAGGCAGAGAAAGATTATGAGAGGGACATCACCAGGAAGGCTAAAGAAAATCCCAAGCTTTTCCACAGCTTTATCAGAGGAAAACTGAAGGTAAAAGAACAGGTTTTAAGGCTAAAGAGAGCGGATGGAAGCATCACTGAGACGGACGAAGAGATCTGCAAAGAATTGAACAAGGAGTTTCAGTCAGTATTTACAGTAGAAAATACCCCACCCCTTCAGATTGCAGTGATAGAAGCTCAAGGGCCGGTATTAGAGAACATCAACCTTACAGCCACAGAGGTATGCAAAGCGCTGATGGATTTAGATGTTCATAAAGCTACAGGTCCTGATGACATATCCCCTCATGTGCTTAAAAAATGCGCAAACACAATATCAGTGGCACTAAGTATCATATTTAAGGAGTCATTGGAGTCGGGGGAGATTCCAAGATGCTGGAAACAAGCAAATGTGATACCTATCTTCAAAAAGGGAAGGAGGGATACGGCTCTGAACTATAGACCAGTTTCCTTGACCAGCATAGTTTGCAAACTTATGGAGAAACTACTAAGGAAACATATCTCTCTTCACTTGGAATCCTTCAACTTTTTGTCAGTGAGGCAACATGGCTTCAGAGAAGGAAGATCAACAGTAACAAACTTATTAGAATTTTATGATGAGGTAAGCCAAATCTTACAGGAAAGAGAGGGCTGGGCAGATTGCATATTCCTAGACTTCCAGAAAGCGTTTGACACTGTTCCACATGGGAGACTTATTAGGAAGCTGCACTCAATGGCTAGAATAGGTGGAAATGTCTTGGAATGGATAAAAACTTACTTAGAAGGAAGGGAACAGAGGGTTAGAGTAAGACACTCAGTGTCTGAATGGAGAAGAGTTAGTAGTGGAGTTCCACAGGGTTCAGTTTTAGGGCCACTTTTGTTCCTTGTATATGTAAATGACCTACCAGAGTCTGTAAATTCATTCATGAATATGTTTGCAGATGATGCAAAGATTGTGAAGAAAGTAAAAAACGAGAACAATGGTAGAGAACTTCAGGAGGATCTAAATAATCTGCATGAGTGGTCAGAAAAGTGGCTAATGAAATTCAATACCTCAAAATGTAAGGTAATGAGAATGGGTACAAGTGCAAGAAGGCCCAAGCTTGACTACTCGGTGGCTGGAGTACAACTTCAGGAGACAGAAAATGAGAGAGATCTAGGAGTAAACATATTGGCAGATTTGTCTCCAGAAATACATATAAATGGCGTAGTAAGGGCAGCATATGGATTCTTATCAAATGTAAGGGTAGCCTTCAGGCACATGGACAAGGAAATGTTCAGAAATATTTATGTAACCTATGTGAGGCCAAAACTCGAATATGCAGCCCCCTTTTGGAATCCGCACTTGAAAAAGCACATAGCTAAGCTTGAAAAAGTTCAAAGACATGCCACGAAACTGGTGCCAGAAATACGCAATCTCGGTTATGATGAGAGGCTGAGGGAATTAGACTTGCCATCACTCGAAGCTAGAAGAGTAAGGGGGGATATGATGACAGTCTTTAAATTCCTTCATGGTTATGATAGAGTGGATAGGGATCGATATTTCGATATGGCTGGCTCTAGAACTAGAGGTCATAGTTTGAAGCTTCGGAAGAAAACTTGTTTGCAGGATGTAAGGAAATACTTTTTCAGTGTAAGAGTAGTTGATAATTGGAATTCGCTAAGCGAGGAGGTAGTTAATGCTACCTCAATCCATAGTTTTAAGGACAGGTATGATAAGTATCACTAAGTCTAAAAATGGAACCGATCAGGAGACGGGAAGATACGAGCTTTGGGCTCTTTCCCGTAAACACAATTAGGTAATCACAATTAGGTAATCACACACACACTAAGGAAACATATCTCTCTTCACTTGGAATCCTTCAACTTTTTGTCAGTGAGGCAACATGGCTTCAGAGAAGGTAGATCAACAGTAACAAACTTATCAGAATTTTATGATGAGGTAAGCCAAATCTTACAGGAAAGAGAGGGCTGGGCAGATTGCATATTCCTAGACTTCCAGAAAGCGTTTGACACTGTTCCACATGGGAGACTTATTAGGAAGCTGCACTCAATGGCTAGAATAGGTGGAAATGTTTTGGAATGGATAAAAACTTACTTAGAAGGAAGGGAACAGAGGGTTAGAGTAAGACACTCAGTGTCTGAATGGAGAAGAGTTAGTAGTGGAGTTCCACAGGGTTCAGTTTTAGGGTCACTTTTGTTCCTTGTATATGTAAATGACCTACCAGAGTCTGTAAATTCATTCATGAATATGTTTGCAGATGATGCAAAGATTGTGAAGAAAGTAAAAAACGAGAACAATGGTAGAGAACTTCAGGAGGATCTAAATAATCTGCATGAGTGGTCAGAAAAGTGGCTAATGAAATTCAATACTTCAAAATGTAAGGTAATGAGAATGGGTACAAGTGCAAGAAGGCCCAAGCTTGACTACTCGATGGCTGAAGTACAACTTCAAGAGACAGAAAATTAGAGAGATCTAGGAGTAAACATACTGGCAGATTTGTCTCCAGAAATACATATAAATGGCATAGTAAGGGCAGCATATGCATTCTTATCAAATGTAAGGGTAGCCTTCAGGCACATGGACAAGGAAATGTTCAGAAATATTTATGTAACCTATGTGAGGCCAAAACTCGAATATGCAGCCCCCTTTTGGAATCCGCACTTGAAAAAGCACATAGCTAAGCTTGAAAAAGTTCAAAGACATGCCACGAAACTGGTGCCAGAAATACGCAATCTCAGTTATGATGAGAGGCTGAGGGAATTAGACTTACCATCACTGGAAGCTAGAAGAGTAAGGGGGGATATGGTGACAGTCTTTAAATTCCTTCATGGTTATGATAGAGTGGATAGGGATCGATATTTCGATATGGCTGGCTCTAGAACTAGAGGTCATAGTTTGAAGCTTCGTAAGAAAACTTCTTTGCAGGATGTAATGAAATACTTTTTCAGTGTAAGAGTAGTTGATAATTGGAATTCGCTAAGCGAGGAGGTAGTTAATGCTATCTCAATCCATAGTTTTAAGGACAGGTATGATAAGTATCACTAAGTCTAAAAATGGAACCGATCAGGAGACGGGAAGATACGAGCTTTGGGCTCTTTCCCGTAAACACAATTAGGTAATCACAATTAGGTAATCACACACACACACACACACACACACACACACACACACACACACACACACACACACACCCACACTGATGTTTGAGACTTAATACATTTTGGGACTATTCAATTAGTGAGGTTAAAAAGAAAGCATTTTATCACTCATAAGATTTGACTTTTAAATCCTCACTCTTGATCATTGAAACTTATGAGGTGGCAATGTAACAGACAAATGTACTACACAAGGGCAGTCAGAATCGACTGATCTAACATATAATTTGAGTTTTTCTTTTAATCTCTCCTCGTTCATATATATTAAACAGAGTTAAGTCTCAATTTTGTCACTGAAGTATAGAGGTAATCTGTTACACTAAATGAAGAGATAAGTCAATAATGATAATTATAATAATAATGATAATAATAATAATAATAATAATAATAATAATAATAATAATAATAATAATAATAATAATAATAATAATAATAATGATAATAATGATAATAATAACAATAATAATAATAATAATAATGAATAATAATAATAATAATAATAATAATAATAATAATAATAATAATAATAATAATAATAATAATAATAATAATGATAATAATAATAATAATAATAATGATAATAATAATAATGAAAATAATAATAATAATAATAATAATAATAATAATAATAATAATAATAATAATAATAATAATAATAATAATAATAATAATAATAATAATAATAATAATAATAATAATAATAACAATAATAATAATAATAATAATAATAATAATAATAATAGTAATAATAATAATAATTATAATAATAATAATATTAATAATACTAATAATAATAATAATAATAATAATAATAATAATAATAATAATAATAATAATAATGATAATAATAATAATAATAATAATAACAATAATAATAATAATAATAATAATAATAATAATAATAATAATAATAATAATAATAATAATAATAATAATAATAATAATAATAATAATAATAAGTTTGTGAGAGTAACAGTAATATAACCAGTAGTAACAGTAGCAGTAATAAAGCAAATAGTATTAGTAGTAGTAGTATACTAGTAGTTCTCACACTGCAGTTAATGCAAGAGCGGAATCTTACAACAAGGATCTAATCAGGTGGTGGTGGTGGTGGTGTGGTGTAGACTTAATTACACTCTCTTTCATGGAATTAATCACAGCTGGTGAAACCCAACAAGCAATCCAAATGAGATTGCATTGCCTCTCAGGCAATGCAGTAACCGCTCCCAGGCAATGCAGTAAACCCACTTGCAGCTAATGTACTAAGCCTGTTTCTTAAGCAGTCTTAGACACTGTTGGTAAACCTTCGCTGTATGAATGCAGTAAAACTGTTCTTATCCAATGCAGTACATATCTCTCAATATATGCAGTGAATCCGCTTTCAGACAATGCTGCAAATCGACACTCGGCTACTGTACTCAGACAACGTCTCAGGCCGCTTTCACACCAAAGTGACAAGTCGCACGTGGCATGCCACGTGACACGCCAGTTGATAAAGAACATCCGGAAATATAAGGAATGTTTCACACAGAAGTGGCGTGACACGTCCCATGTGCCACATGCAATTTGCAACGCAAGTCGCACGTGGCACATGGGACGTGTCAACCCACTTCTGTTTGAAAGGTTTCATATATTTCCGGATGTTCGTTTTCAACTGGCGTACAACGTGGCTTGCCACGGGTGACGTACCACTTGGTGTGAAAGCGGCCTTAGGGAATGCACTACACTCACTCAGCGTAATGGAAACCTCTCATGAATTCTGATATGTTCAGGGGTTATCAAATAAATAATAATAATAATAATAATAATAATAATAATAATAATAATAATAATAATAATAATAATAATAATAATAATAATAATAATAATAATAATAATAATAATAATAATAATAATAATAATAATAATAATAATAATAATAATAATAATAATAATAATAATAATAATAATAATAATAATAATAATAATAATAATAATAATAATAATAATAATAATAATAATAATAATAATAATAATAATAATAATAATAATAATAAAAACAATAATAATAATAATAATAATAATAATAATAATAATAATAATAATAATAATAATAATAATAATAATAATAATAATAATAATAATAAGAAGAAGAAGAAGAAGAAGAAGAAGAAGAAAAAGAAGAAAAAGAAGAAGAAGAAGAAGAAGAAGGATAATAATAATAATAATAATAATGATAATAATAATAATAATAATAATAATAATAATAATAATAATAATAATAATAATAATAATTATAATAATAATAATAATAATAATAATAATAATAATAATAATAATAATAATAATAATAATAATAATAATAATAATAGTAATAAGCAATTGTAATCTTTTAGCCAAGAATATATTGAAGTACAAACACACATTTGAGCATTTATAGCTGTAATCAATATATCCTAAAAAAAAAAAAATCACGCACACACAATCGCACACTGCCATCACACGCTACATTGGCTTGCACGAATTATTTCTGATTCCAGAAAGCGGTATTATTAGAAGAAAAAACTAAAAAAAAAAAAATATCACACTATTTTCTCACAGGGTAGGAGCACTTTTCTATATTAGATGTTTATTGTGACTCTTTGTGTGGGGATATTTTCAAATTCTTTTAAGTGTGGTAACGAAGCTGTCAAGCTTCACTGCATTGGGTATTGAGCCCTTTCTAACATTTCTTTCTCACCATACGCCTGAGTAGATAGTTCTCTCTCTGTCAGTCGGTTGACTATGTTTGGCCAGCCAAGTTTTGCTTGAGCAAAGAGGTTTTCTTCCAGTGTCTTGCTAGGACTATCCTGGAAACCCTCCCCATTTATCCGGGCTTGGGACCGGCACTGAGCTTAGATGGCTTCAGTAAATATTTTTTCTCTTTATTTTTAGGTTCACTCTTCATCACTTGCCTAATTCGATTGGTTCCACAAATGACCCTGTCTTCCTCTCCAATGGGTTATTCATTATTTGTGGTCAGATGGGAGTCGCCAATTCTATTCAATTCACTTACTTTGAGCACCTCTCTTCATCTCTCGCTTCCCCTCTTTCTCCAATTTTTACTCACTGTCACTCTACTTTCCACTAAATAATGATCAGATATTCCACATCAGGAATAGACATCCTAGTCAAAAAAAACTATATGACATTTTATTTTTCTATAATACAAAGCAAGGAAGGTTCGAACGTGGGACCTCTATTATGACGGACCCATCACCAACCACTAAGTCGCAAAAACTTCTATATTTATCCTTTGACCAGTTCCGTAGTATCACCTAGAGACCGTTCTCATCATATATTCACATTATACATACATTCACATAATGTGCATCATACCCATTCCATATTCCAAGAAGCTAATTAAATACTCATATTCTTAATATCTGCGCGCAAGCCCAATCCCTCTTTTCACCAGGGTTCTGTTGCTCATTGGTCGACATGCAAAGCTGCATATTGTTCTAACATACCCGTAAGTAACTATTCTAGGCATACAGTGCTCTCTCTCTCTCTCTCTCTCTCTCTCTCTCTCTCTCTCTCTCTCTCTCTCTCTCTCTCTCTCTTTTATATATATATATATATATATATATATATATATATATATATATATATATATATATATATATATATATATATATATATATATATATATATATATATATATATATAAATATACACACACTGTATTTGTGTATACTGTATATGTGTATATATACATATGCAGTATATATATATATATATATATATATATATATATATATATATATATATATATATATATATATATATATATATATATATATATATATATATATATATACTGTATTTGTGTATACTGTATATGTGTATATATACATATGCAGTATATATATATATATATATATATATATATATATATATATATATATATATATATATATATATATATATATATATATATATATATATATATATATATATATATGCATATATCTATATCTATATCTATATATATATATATATATATATATATATATATATATATATATATATATATATATATATATATATATATTATATATATATATATATATATATATATATATATATATATATATATATATATATATATATATATATATATATAAGAACATAAGAACATAAGAATAGAGGACACTGCAACATGCCTACTGGCACACACGAGGCAGCTCCATTTTTTAATTGTATTTTCAGCATGTTTAACCTATTCTATTCTACTCTACTTATTTATTCTATTTTTCTTTTTATGATTTTTCTAATAAGCACTAACCTATTCATACCCACCCTACCTCTGTCATATGTCTATCTAATATACATTTGAAGGTGTCTATGGTATTGGCATTTACTATCCTACTAGGAAGCTTGTTCCATGCATCAGCTACTCTATTACCAAACCAATTTTTACCAATTTCCCTTCTGAACCTAAATTTATCAAGCTTAAATCCATTATTACAAGTTCTGGTTTGATCATGAATTTTTAAATCTTTATTAATATCTCCCTTGTTAATCCCTTTAAACCATTTATACACTTCAATCATATCCCCCCTAACTCTTCGCCTCTCTAGAGAATGTAGATTAAGTTTTTTTAATCTGTCCTCATATGGTAGATTTCTGATATTGTGTATCATCTTGATCATTCTTCGCTGCACTCTCCCCAAGGATTCAATTTCCATCCTATAATAGGGTGACCAGAATTGCACAGCATAATCTAAATGGGGCCTAACTAATGCAAGATAGAGCTGCAAAATAACTTTTTCCGTCCTATTGCTAACACTTCTTGAGATAAATCCTAAAATTCTGTTTGCTTTATTTCTGACTGCTGTGCATTGCTCTCTTGGCTTAAGACTACTACTCACAAGAACTCCCAAATCCCTTTCACACTGAGAACTCATGATTTAATGGTTATTTAGCTTATAACTAGTATTGTCTTTTATAGTACCCATTTTAACTACTTTACATTTTTCAACATTAAATTCCATTTGCCATTTGTCCGACCATTCAGATACTCTATTTAGATCTTCCTGTAAAGCATGAATGTCTTCTTTTCCATTTATAATTCTACCTATTTTAGTGTCGTCTGCGAATTTACTTAGGTTACTACTGATATTCGAATCCAGATCATTTAGATATACGATGAATAATAGGGGACCCAATACCGAGCCTTGTGGTACCCCGCTAGTAAACGAGCCCCACTCCGATTTCTCTCCATTTATGCAAACCCTCTGTTTTCTGTCTTTTAACCATTGTTTGATTCATCTGAGAACAGCTCCTCCTATACCATGAGCTTCCAGCTTTTTAACTAATCTTTTGTGAGGAACTCTATCAAAAGCTTTGCTAAAATCTAGATATATTGTATATGCATATATCTATATCTATCTATATATATATATATATATATATATATATATATATATATATATATATATATATATATATATATATATATATATATATATGTATATATATATATGTATATATATATATATATATATATATATATATATATATATATATATATATATATATATATATATATATATATATATATATATATATATATAAATATATATATATATATATATATATATATATATATATATATATATATATATATATATATATATATATATATATATATATATATATATATATATATATATATATATATATATATATATATATATATATATATATATATATATATATATATATATATATATATATATATATATATATATATATATATATGAGTGTGATTACCTAATTGTGATTGCCTAATTGTGTTTACGGGAAAGAGCCCAAAGCTCGTATCTTCCCGTCTCCTCATCGGTTCCATTTTATACTTAGTCATACTTATCATACCTGTCCTTTAAACTATGGATTGAGATAGCATTAACTACCTCCTCGCTTAGCCAATTCCAATTATCAACTACTCTTACACTGAAAAAGTATTTCCTTACATCCTGCAAACAAGTTTTCTTACGAAGCTTCAAACTATGACCTCTAGTTCTAGAGCCGGCCATATCAAAATATCGATCCCTATCCACTCTATCATAACCATGAAGGAATTTAAAGACTGTCACCATAACCCCCCTAACTCTTCTAGCTTCGAGTGATGGTAAGTCTAATTCCCTCAGCCTCTCATCATAACTGAGATTGCGTATTTCTGGCACCAGCTTCGTGGCATGTCTTTGAACTTTTTCAAGCTTAGCTATGTGATTACCTAATTGTGATTACCTAATTGTGTTTACGGGAAAGAGCCCAAAGCTCGTATCTTCCCGTCTCCTGATCGGTTCCATTTTATACTTAGTGATACTTATCATACCTGTCCTTAAAACTATGGATTGAGATAGCATTAACTACCTCCTCGCTTAGCCAATTCCAATTATCAACTACTCTTACACTGAAAAAGTATTTCCTTACATCCTGCGAAGAAGTTTTCTTACGAAGCTTCAAACTATGACCTCTAGTTCTAGAGCCTACTATATAAAATATCGATCCCTATCCACTCTATCATAACCATGAAGGAATTTAAAGACTGTCATCATATCCCCCCTTACTCTTCTAGCTTCGAGTGATGGTAAGTCTAATTCCCTCAGCCTCTCATCATAACTGAGATTGCGTATTTCTGGCACCAGTTTCGTGGCATGTCTTTGAACTTTTTCAAGCTTAGCTATGTGCTTTTTCAAGTGCGGATTCCAAAAGGGGGCTGCATATTCGAGTTTTGGCCTCACATAGGTTACATAAATATTTCTGAACATTTCCTTGTCCATGTGCCTGAAGGCTACCCTTACATTTGATAAGAATGCATATGCTGCCCTTACTATGCCATTTATATGTATTTCTGGAGACAAATCTGCCAGTATGTTTACTCCTAGATCTCTCTGTGTGCTGTCCTCTCTGATGCTGTACCAATATGTCAAGTACCCAGATATTTCCATCTTCACTATATATATATATATATATATATATATATATATATATATATATATATATATATATATATATATATATATATATATATATATATATATATGTAAATACATATATATATATATATATATATATATATATATATATATATATATATTTATGTAAATATATATATATATATATATATATATATATATATATATATATATATATATATATATATATATATATATATATATATATATATATATATATATATATATATATATATATATATATATATATTTATTTAATTATTTATTTATTTATTTATTTATTTATTTATTTATTTATTTATGTAAATATATATATATATATATATATATATATATATATATATATATATATATATATATATATATATATATATATATATATATATATATATATATATATATACATATATATATATATATATATATATATATATATATATATATATATATATATATATATATATATATATATATATATATATATATATATATATATATATATATATATATATATACATATATATATATATATATATATATATATATATATATATATATATATATATATATATATATATATATATATATATATATATATATATATATGGGAAGTGTTGTGACTTGTCAGATGGCAAGGGATAATAAAACGTGCGTAAAAAATATCCGAGAATATTCGGTGTTGATGTAGGTATAGAAAAAGAATCGTAACTGAAGGAAGACTTAACATCGAACTGTCCTGGACAGTCCTATTTAAGTCCAAAAGACCCTTTATTGTACTTACCCGATTAAGCTTACGGGAAAAAAACCCTATCCTCGTACCTACCTGTCTCCTGGTCTGGTCCATTTTTATACTCAATGATACATATTATATATGCAAAGAAGTATTCTTGCGAAGCTTCAAACAATGACCTTTGGTTCAAGAGCAAATCATATCAAAATATCGATCCTTTTCCACTCTGTCAAAACAATGAAGGAATTTAGCTATCTTTTGGCTTCGAGTGATGGTAGAATTAATCCCCTCAGCTTTTCCTAATAACTGAGACTGTGTATTTCTGTCACCTGTTTTGTGGCATGACTTTGAACTTTTTCAAACATATTTATATGCTTATTCAAGTGCGAATTCCAAAAGGGTGCTGCATAGCCAACATTTTCTTGTTCATGTATCTGAGAGCTACCCTTAAGTTTGCTAAGAAAGCGAATGGTGCCCTTACTATGCCAATTAATTGCTTTTCCGGAGACAGCTCAGCCAATATCTTTACTTCTAGATCTCTCTCATTCTGTTTCTTGAAGTTCTAATCCTACTATTGAGTATCCCGCACTTGTACCCATTCTCGTTACTTTCATTTTGAGGTACTGAATTTCATCAGCCACTTTTCTGATCACTCACGGAGTTTATCATCTCTTACTTTCTTCATAGTCTTTTCATCATCTGCAAATATATACCTGTTAGCAAGTATATATATATATATATATATATATATATATATATATATATATATATATATATATATATATATATATATATATATATATATATATATATATATGTAGATTACCTAATTGTGTTAACGGGAAAGAGCCCCCAAGTTCGTCACTTCCCGTCTCCTGATCGGTTCCATTTTGTACTTAGTGATTCTTATCATACTTGTCCTTAAAACTATGGATTGACTTATCATTAACTACCTCCTCCCTTAGCGAATTCCAATTATCAACTACTCTTACACTAAAAGAATACTTCCTTACATCCTGCAAAAAAGCTTTCTTACTAAGCTTCAAATTATGACCTCTACTGCTAGTGCCAGTCATGTAAAAATATCGATCCCTATCCACTCTGTCATAACCATGAAGGTATTTAAAAACCATCACCATATCCCCCCTCATTCTTCTAGCTTTGAGTGATTGTAAGTGTAGGTGTATGGTAGGATACTGGTTAATAGGATTAGGGATAAGACAGAATATGTGATCGCGGAAGTGCAGAGTGGTTTTAGGATAGGTAGAGTTTGTATAGATCAAATTTTTATAGTTAGGCAGTTATGGGAGAAATATTTAGCAAAGGGTAAGGATGTGTATTTTGCATTTTTGGATCTGGAGAAAGCATATGATAGAGTTGATAGAGAGGCTATGTGGAAAGTTTTGAGATTATATGGAATTAATGGAAAATTGTTGCATGCAATGAAGAGTATGTATGAGGGCAGTAGAGCTTGTGTTAGGGTAGGGAATGAAGTGAGTGAGTGGTTTCCAGTGAGTGTGGGACTGAGACAGGGATGTGTGATGTCACCATGGCTGTTCAATTTGTATACTGATGGAGTTGTAAGAGAGGTGAATGAGCGAGTGCGTGGTCGAGGTTTGAGAATGGCAGATGGGGATGATAACGAGTGGGAGCTGAATCAGTTGCTGTTTGCAGATGATACTGTGGTGGCGGCAGATTCAGAGGAAAAGCTGTGTCAGTTAGTGTCAGAATTTGGAATGGTGTGTGAGAGAAGGAAGTTGCGAGTGAATGTGGGAAAGAGTAAGGTTATGAGGTGTACAAGAAATGAAGATGGCGCTGGATTGAATGTTATGTTGAATGGAGAGACACTTGAGGAGGTTAATCAGTTTAAGTATGTAGGCTCGGTTATAGCTGCAAATGGTGGAGTGGAAGCACATGTGTGTCACAAAGTGAATGAAGGATGTAAAGTGTTGGGTGCGTTGAAAGGAGTGATGAAGAATAGAGGGTTGGAAAAGAATGTTAAGAAAGTTTTGTATGAAAAAGTGGTTGTGCCAACTGTGATGTATGGATCAGAGTTATGGGGTATGAAAGTAAGTGAGAGACGGAAACTAAATGTGTTTGAGATGAAATGCTAGAGGAGTATGATTGGTGTATCTCGATTGGATAGGGTTAGGAATGAAGTGGTGAGAGCAAGAACGGGTGTGAGGAGAGAAATTGCAGCCAGAGTAGATATGAATGTTCTGAGATGGTTTGGCCATGTGGAAAGGATGAATGATGAAAGGCTGCTGAAAAAGGTGATGAATGCGAGAATTGATGGGAGAAATACTAGAAGGAGGCCTAGGTTTGGATGGATGGATGGAGTAAAGAGAGCCCTGAATGATAGGAGGATGGATGTGAGGGAAGCGAGCGAGCGTGCTAGGAATAGGAATGAGTGGCGAGCGATTGTGACGCAGCTCTTATGGGCATCTGCTGTTACCACGGGGCTGCATCTTACAGAGGTAGCCCTGTGGTAGGGGCAGTAGGAGGAGTTGGCAGTTGTGAAGCGACACAGGTTGTGGAAGAGCCGGGAGGATGGGCTGTGGCACTCCAGCAGTGCCATCTGAACGGTCGCTAGCTCCCTCGTCATTGCCCATAG
>JAXCGZ010011529.1:27500-45000 GCA_037179515.1 Halocaridina rubra
ATTTATATATTAAACCCAAGCATATACTGTGGATTGTGTGAGTTGTTTTAGTTACTTCAAGCTAAGGAATATTAACAAAAAAACAAATAGATAAAAATAAAAAGAGAAAAAACAATTCATCAGAATGCAACTGCTTTTATCATACGTGCCTCTTCTCACTTAGAGTAATATATATGTAAATGTGAGCAAAGAAGAGAGCGAGAAGATTTTTCAAGTCTCGAATGAAAAGAGGAGAAAATGTTTTTTTTTTTTTTTTTTTTTCCCCCAAAGGCTTTGTTCGCCATTTGTAATGTTCAGTGTTTAATTGTCCACTACTCCTTAATTAGAGGAGAAAATTGTATAATTAAGCAGGATAAGGGGACATCATCTCTCTCATGAATCTGTTAAATTTCATAATATAAAAGACATTGACTTTTACAATTAATCTTATTTACATTAGAAGCGGCAAGAATGTCATTTTATAATAACATTTAATATTTCCTTTTTATTTTAATGTGGCATTATTTTAGGAATGAAGATTAGTACATTATATATATATATATATATATATATATATATATATATATATATATATATATATATATATATATATATATATATATATATATATATATATATATATATATATATATATAATCGCACGTGTGTGTGTGTGTGTGTGTGTGTGTGTGTGTGTGTGTGTAACTACCTAATTGTGATTACGGGAAAGAGTCTCTCCTGATCGGTTCCATATTGTACTTAGTGATACTTATCATACTTGTCCTTAAAACTATGGATTGAGTTAGCATTGACTACCTCCTCGCTTAGTGAATTCCAATTATCAACTACTCTTACACTAAAAAAGTGCTTCCTTACATCCTGCAAAGAAGTTTTCTTACGAAGCTTCAAACAATGACCTCTACTTATAGTACCAGCCATATCAAAATATCGATCCCTATCCACTCTCTCATAAGCATGAGTATTATTGTCGAATTCCAAATACCGTATATGTGAGTTACAAGAGCTTAGATACTGGGTGGTACATAACTCTCTGCCAGGAAGTTAGGGAGAAAGCCGTACATTGTACATTTTCTTTTATTATTTAACTTTTCTTTTCATTGCTTTCCAAACATAGTTTGATGATCGGCTTGCCCCAGTGGCATTCAAAATTGAAGAAAGTGAATCTATTCGTGGGGTTAACCGGATCCGGGCAAATGTCTACCGTGAGACCATGGAAGCTAAAGGTACCCTCATTACCCTGAAGTTGACTGGCAGCAAACAACTCAAATGTCAAATTTGGGTTATAAGAAACCGAACGATGCAGGGAACTGCGTCAGGCTCCGAGTTGCATTGGCTCTGGCCACTTGTTCAGGGCCCCCACGAGCAGTGGGGTCTCACATCTAGATTTCAGTTTTTAATCAAATAATAAAATAAATAAGTAATTTTTAAGACTATAAGATTTCTTGTTCTGGATATATACACACAGACAGCGAAGTCGCACGTGCTGTTTTATTTTTAGAATTCAAAAGATTGTCGTTGTACATGCAAGCTTTTTCTAGAAAGTTGTAGTGCGTTAAAAATAGCCTCCTTTACTTCATTTAATTTCGCGAACTATCTTAACCTTTGCAGTACTAAAAATAGGCGCTCTTTAAGCTGATTGGTTATTTTTGATGCTTTGTGAAAAGGGAACGTCCCATATTTTTTCTTAAGCCGATTTTTTTTTTTTATAAATGCTAGCAAACGTAAAGCATAGACAGATAAAAACATAGAGAAAAATTAAATGTTTCAACTCTGTTGACATTTTATCTCTTGAGCATTACTAAGGTAACTAACCTTTGTGGAGAGCAGAAAATGAAAGCTATCTTGAGTAGAGCGTAAAAGAGGGAAAAAGCTGTAGAAGAAAAGGAGAAAAGGAGCAAACTTCCAACAACAACAGTACTGCTCTTTCAGGTATAGCATCGACATCGACATCCACTCCTGCATTTAATCATCCCATTCCAATAGATATATCCTGCTGCTGGAGGCATTCAGCAAGAGGAAATACCCATATATATATATATATATATATATATATATATATATATATATATATATATATATATATATATATATATATATATATATATATATATATATATATATATATATATATATATATATATATATATATATATATATATATATATATATATATATATATATATATATATATATATATATATATATATATATATATATATATATATATATATATATATATATATATATATATATATATATATATATATATATATATATATATGATGCTTCGAAAGAACTGGTGAATACAACGAGATTTCCTGCTTTCTAGACTGGCAAAACGAAGAGAAATTTATTCACGATTTGAGAATCTGTTTTCGTTTTCCAACTGTTTCACAAGAGCTACAGAAAACTTGTGCTCATCAGGCATATGTTTATCACAGAGGCCTTAATCATGATGAGCTTAACCACTCCATTATTCTTGATGAAATTGTGGGACTCTTTCGTACTGTACAGACAAATACTGTCGAGCAAATTGAAATCTGTCTTCTTCACAATTCAAATAACACTCAGCGTAATGATACCCAAAGTGGGCGGTACCGCCCCCTTTGTGGGGGGGAGGTGAGGAAAAAGGGGGGTGGTAGGGGGCGACAGGGTGGCATTCGGATCAGTTTATAAATAACTTTTTGTTTTTTACAAACTCTGAATGACAAAATATATGTCATAAACACACACTAAGGTAAAGGAAAGCGTCTATGCAGTTCTTAGAGAATAAAACTTTGTTATGTAGTCAAAGTCAGAGTCAAAAGTCCGAACGTTTGCAAGATTTTTGGTTACAAACTAATAATAATAATAATGTTAATAATAATAATAATGATAATAATAATAATAATAGTAATAATAATAATAATAATAATAATAATAATAATAATAATAATAATAATGATAATAATAATAATAATAATAATAATAATAATAATAATAATAATAATAATAATAATAATAATAATAATAATCCGAATGCTATCCAGTATTGTAGAACAAGGTCAAGATGCACTTTATTGCCTTCCCAACATCATATTAAGTAGATCTGGGCTTTATTGTAGTCGCCTTTGCTTCTTTCAAAGCTAAGAAATAGCCTGTAAATTACAGAACGTAGGGATCTACAACTTCTGCCTGATGTTGAGAAGTTTATATCCCTGCATCAAGCACATTCATCCCATTAGCAATAACTGTGAAGACAATGAACTATGTTACTATAATTACTGCTGACACAGCTAAAACTACTAGATAAATTAGTTTACTAAATTATGTTATTTGTAAAATACATCTTTGTGTTTAATCTTGTTGTTTTCAATTTGAAGCATACCAAAAAGAAAAAAAAAGAAAAAAGTGTGTGTTCGTATGTGTGTATGAGGGGGAGGGGGCGCTAGGAACGCACCTGGAAGCCAAGGGGTCGCCACCCTGGAAAAGTTTGGAAATCTTTGACATAGAGTCTTCTTGTCCATGATGGTGACCAGTTGTGCAGTACGATAAGATTCGAGATCGAAACTTATAAAAAAAAATCTTTTTAGCACAATGGGAGAGCAACGTTAGAATTGATCTCACTGATATATATATATAT
The DNA here is from genome assembly GCA_037179515.1 of Halocaridina rubra. Taxonomy (NCBI): domain Eukaryota; kingdom Metazoa; phylum Arthropoda; class Malacostraca; order Decapoda; family Atyidae; genus Halocaridina; species Halocaridina rubra. Next base: position 31,123 of record JAXCGZ010011529.1, read on the forward strand.
ATATATATATATATATATATATATATATATATATATATATATATATATATATATATATATATATATATATATATATATATATATATATATATATATATATATATATATATATATATATATATATATATATATATATATATATATATATATATATATATATATATATATATATAAGAAAACCAGAAGAAAACTGACTTCAAAAACATTACAAGTCTGAAAAAAGAAATTTTGCATATGCGTGTATTTAAAACATGCTTTACAAAAAAGATATTTCCTACTGCCTATGTTTTACATTTTCGTTCCTGTGAGTGATAGTGTAGGGAAGGGCCGCAGTGTACTGCTGTTTTGGAGCTAATGATGTTTTAAAGATGACCCTGGCATGACTTAGAAAGGTAACGAGATACAGCTCTATACTACAGATCTATTTTATTATCAGAGTTTGTAAAGTTATGGAGAAAATACTTAGAAAATAAATTTCGCGTAACTTGTTTCCTTCCATTCTTTTGTCTGTGAGATAGAATGGCTTCAGCAAAGGCAGGTGTACACTAACAAACTTATAAAATTTTATGATGAATCAAGCTTGTTCTCACAAGAAAGGGAAGACTGGGCAGACTGCATGATCTTAGATATTAGGAAAGCATTTCATGCAGTCTCACATGGGAGACTCATTAAAAAGCTGCAAGTAATGGCAATCATACTTGAAAATGTCTTGAAGAGACTAAAAACTTATTTAGAAGGAGGAGAGCAGAAAGATTAGCAGTGAGGTTCCAAAAGGATCAGTTTCAGTGATTCTTCTGTTCCTCATATATATAAATGAACTATTGCAATTTGTATATACTTTTTTAAATATATTTATAGATGATGTAAAGATTTTGAAGACAGTAATCTGCATGAGTGGTTAGACAAGTGGCTAGTGAGCTTCAATACTTCAAAATGTAAATTAATAAGAATGAGCAAGAATGTAAGCAATATCATGTTTTGATACTGAATAGCAGAATCAGAACTTCAAGAATCTGAGACAGAAAAAGAGCTGGGGATAAATACAGTGGCGTGGCTCGCTGGGGAGAAAGGGGAGTGACCGCTTGTCTTGCAGCACGTTTATCACAAATAGCGCCTTTTCAACAAATTTTCAAGTCTTTAGTTCATTTGTCCAATAAAAGTCGAATCAAGTAAGTTTTTAATTTCTTTTAATGCATGGCCTTGGAAGAACTTTCTGGAGTTATTACTATATTTGACCAATCTCCCAAAGTTTTTGAACTGTCCAATCAAGCTCCTGTGATCCAAAACAAAACCTGACATCATAGCCTCTCTTACATTCGACGACCCCTTGGAGTTTCATCTATTCCACGTCACATCTATATTAGTAATTGCAAGTTTCATACATAATGACATTTTTGCTAAAACATACGAATAGTGTATTGATGAAATATGTCACGCAATGTAAGAGGAATGTGCGTGCATTTACGAAACTCATTTTTGATAATTGAAAGTAGAGCTTGTACCATGGATCATTGCCATATATCTAATTATTATAACATATTTCTGTCACATGCTGCTACCGTTTGTTGTGGTTTCATGGATTTCTGGTACAATATAGCCACCTCATAAAACACTTACATAGAATTTACAATTGTATAGTAATAGGTTACTTGCAATTATAAATTGTTAAAGCAAGTTTTTTTTTTCATTTCATTATGAGGGTGCTATATCATGTCTGTTATGAAAGATGTCCAGAAAAACTATTATAGATTTTTTTTTCTGAAAATATATGCCATTTAGCAAACCACAGTGAAGAAGAAATTCTCTGGGTGGGACAGAAAACAGATGTGAGAAGTTGCAATTCGAGAAAAAGAATGGTCAAAATGTCAGAGATTGGACCCTTACTTTTCATCCTGCAAGCACAAGACACCTGCTTCGTCAGAGCTGGAACCCTCTGTATGGTTACAGCCCAGGAGATACAGACTATGACCACCTTTGTGGATGTACCTGAGGTGGGCGCCCGAACCTATTAGTACTACTTCTGGACTAGGGGCTGCCGACAGCACCCTGGCTGCTGCAGCTGCACTGGTGGTGGACGTGGAGCCCCTAGAAGGCGTTATCCCTTCAGCAGACTATTGCCCATAGGACGTAGATGACAAAGTAAAACTATGTACGATCATTGATACACATGGAATACCAAATAGATCCACACCTGTTTGTTGAAACTTTTGTAGCACCTGATCTCACATGTGCTCTTTTTGGGTTAGGTCTTGTAAGCCAGGTCTTAAATATAATTTTGACAGATTTCATAACTAGTTGAAAGTGAAGGCAAAAGGGATAAGGATTAGTTAGATTACTCAAAAAGGGCAAACACTATTATCTGTTTTGCTTGTTGGCTTTTTGAAAATCAATCCGAGCGTTGGAATGATCCAAGAACCAAGAATTTCTTGAAAGTATAAACAAAACTGAAAAACGTGAAAAAAGTTAAACTCTCAAAAATGAAAAAGATCTCTATCTTATAAAATTTCTATTTATTCAACGAAAGAACTGTCTTGGTTGGTCTTGTAAATGTGGAAAAGAAAGAGATAGAGAAAAAGAGGATAATTCTGTATTATAGCATCAATTTTCTACTGGGAAATCAGGGATTGACATTTTGTGGTCATTGTGAGTATCAAAGTTTAAGTTCCCCAAGTTTACTGGAAGGGACTTTTAAGAACTTAGTGAGAGGATTGCCGAAAAATTATACAATACTGCTGCAATGTTCATTACCGACTGATCGAAACTCAAAATAGCTCAACCCTGCTATACAAAATGACCTGTTAAAGCCCTTATCAGCCCAGGTTTTATCAAAGATTATAAATGAAATCAAGGTGGTTAAGTACTTTGCAACATTTGTTGACTCTACTATTGTCAGCAGCAGAATTGATCAAGTTTCTTTATTCTTGTGATATGTTACAGTACACGGTGATGCATTGGAAGGTTTTATAAAGTTCAGTGAATTAGCTGGATTTTTTCAACATTTTTCTTGTAGCATTCATAAACTTACGGCTGTCAATAACTTCGTGTTACAGTCAGGTGAACTACCTAGTCTCCAAACAGTATTGTGGAAGTAGCTCTAGATATACTATATGCACACTGCTGTGCACATAATTCAAATTTGTCTCAAATCGATGCAGTAAGCTACAATATTCAAAGCAAGTTTTTTATTTTGTCTCAGATCGATGCAGTAAGCTACAATATTTAAAGCAATTTACTTATTTATTATTTTAATCTCCAGAAAAAGTCTATACCTTTTTCTGGCAACTTACCTCGTCTTTCAGTACTGGAAGAACAACAACACAATCAGATCAAATCTTTTGCACTGACTAAAGAAACTATGTGATATTAGAAGGGAATCTAGGTAGTCTACGTTAAAGATAGTCTTGCAGTATTATCAGCACTGGTAGTTGCTCTTCTAGATAGTGAAATAAAAAAAATGTCCTCTAAAGCAGCAAAGTGTATATTGGAAACCATCAATACTTATGATTTCTTGATTGTCTTATATTCTGGAGGGAAATGCTATACTGATTTTTCAGGTTTTTATTATATATGATTGACACAAGGACGGAAAGAAAAAAATGCACCCTCATCGAGCCTGGGCACGAAAAAACCTAAAGAGAAACAGAGATGAGGCGTATTGTGACTTGTTAGATGTGAAGGGATAATAAGTCATATGTAACGAATATCCAATAATATTCGGTGTTGACGTAGGCATAGACAGAGAACCGTAAGTAGTAACAGAAAAGTAGTGCAGATCTGGTAACGGTTTCTCATTTAATTCATATTTTTGAAAAATACATGCAATATGCGAAATAAGTATGAACCTCGGTTCAAACACATGAAAATGAAGCAACTGAACTCTCGAATACGTGATATTAATACGGGATACAGGCAGCACAGACAACCTAAAAGAAAAAGACTCCATGATGCAATTTCAGCATATTTGTTGCAGGAGAGAAATTCATTATTGAATCCTTCTTAATGTCCCTAGTTAGTATCTATTATAAGTAGCACAGGTAAAAAAATAATTGAACATGTCAAAAATGTGGCTTCAATATTTTGCATTTTAGATCCAAATTATTTTGACAGTGCAGATGTTGTGAAATATATTAGAATTTTAAGAAGACCCGTACTCAGACGTCATCAACAGTCAATCTGGAATCGTTCAAGAGTTTCTTCTATTCATTGGAATGTACAAAGGAATAATGAGCACTACGAGTAAGGGCAATTCAAATGTCCCGAAACTGACAATGAATAATGTACTTAAAGTTATTATTGCCAATGACACGTGTTTCAATTATTCTAATCGTCCAACACTGTACCACATATTTCTGGCCTTACCAATACAAATGAAAGTCTTTTGGATTTAAATAGGACTGGCCAGGATTGCTCGATGTTAAGTCTTCCACCAGTAATGCTTCTGTTCTTATGCCTACATCTATACCGAATATTCTTACGTATTCGATACACATCTCTTCTTATCCCTTCGCAACTGTCAAGTCGCAATACTACTCATCTCTGTTTCTCTTTACTTTCTTTCTCGTCTTTTTGCTGTCCGGTCGTGATGAAGACAATATTTTTTTGCCCGTCCCGGTGTCACACTCATAAAAAATTAACACTCATGCACTTTCTGAAAGAGCTTTTAGTCGGCTGAAACACATAAACCCCTACCTTTACTCTACAATGGGTGAGGATAGATTGGGTTAGTTTTGCTCTCCAATGAGAGTTGACTGCTGAGGTGAATTATAATAAAGAAATAGATAACTTTGCTAAAATGAATCCAAAACGAAAGGGACTGTTGTAGTTTTCATACAATTTTCACAATACTTTATTTTGTTTTTATCTTACGTTTGAAAATAAAAACTTACAAAACAAACTATTTTATTTTGCTTTGAGGTTTATGAACTTGCTATAAACCTTTTAATTGGACTTTAATAATGTATAAGAAAATAAAAATTATGTATTTCCTTTAAAACTGTATCTTCCTTTGCTTTCCGATATTAAACGCAAATAAAATTATAAAATTAATGAGTCAATTGTTTGGTATATGCCTTGGTGCCTTTTTGTGCCCCCCTGCTCTCCACTCCTCCCGACCCGACTTTTAAAACCGTCTAAAGACGGAATCCTCCCGGCAGCAATGACGTCATTACGATAATCGTGTGTAATTTTTCATACGCGTACGACGGAATCCTAACGGTCCTACGTAGTTTAAAAAAATCGAGGGGGTCCTGAACCGTCGTGGAGGGCCTACGATAATTGGCTGCTGCACCCAATAATCTCCGTGATTCGGAAGACCAAATCAGTCGTAGAAGACTGCGTACGACGGGTAAGATCGATCTTCTTGATAGTACGCGGGCGTAGGAGAAGGTGTACGCCCGCGTACGATCCAGAGGATCAATCCTACCCGGCGTACGCAGTCCTTTGGGTCTGGAACCGTTAAAAATTTAAAAATTCGCTTATACGTCTGGCAGCACAGTACGAAAAGACAGCGCGCGCATGCATGGTCTCATTTCTGACAACCCAGTCCTGGGCGTTCAGTTTTCCTGCTCCGCTTGCCGCATTTCTTATTGTTTTAGCATGATATTCTCATATGTAATTTTTTCAGCACACTTATTACATGGGGATATGTCTGGCCATACTTGTGTATTTTCTCATAATGAAATTTATATATTTTTGTACAGTATATATTTTTGTATCTTAAAAATTATTATTTTCTGTTAATTTCCTGTTTATTACTTATATCATCATTTTACTATAATATATATTTATATATGACCATTAATATTGGTCATGCAATAAAGCATATATTTCCCATATAATATTGTGAAATCAATATATCAAAATATGAAGTAATCAAATCCATAAATGTGTCAAACAAAATATATGAAATATATTAACATACATGGCCAACATATATTTACTTATATATATAAAAGTAGCTGAAGTGCCAAATATATAAATCAGGGTTATACTTTCACAAATATCCCATATATATATATATATATATATATATATATATATATATATATATATATATATATATATATATATATATATATATATATATATATATATATATATATATATATATATATATATATATTCCATATATTTATTGTTCACTAGGATCAGTTCTAACATAATTAAAGTTACAAACGTCGTCCTTTAAACCATTCTCTCTTGCCACGATACCCTTCCTTGGGGGGAATTACAGTATTCCTCCCGACTGCGTACAGCCCCCTATGAACGTGTACGTTCCCCTACGATGGGTCTGGAGCGTCGGGAGCATGGTCGGCCCAGTCGTAACGGTCAAAAATTTAAATTTCCCGTTTTATATTATGAGACTTACGTTTGCGTACGATCAGTCGTACGCTAAATTACGCGTCCAAACTACTCCGTATGATTGCAATTACGATCCATAGGACTGCTTACGCGGACGTACGACGCACTTCCGACAGGCACAGGAATGCACCTGTCGGCTAAAAAATCTGCCGGATCTCCAAGGATTGAGCGAAGATTCCGTCAGAACGCGGTCTTAAGAGTCGGGTCGGGAGTTTTGGGTATGTGTTACGCCAGCATAACTTTAGAACCTGGCTACACCCCTGGTAAAAGTATGGGCAGATTTGAGTCGAAATGTTCATAATATGCATATTAATTGTGGCATATGCGCAAGGAAATGTTTACATGACTTATGACACCTGTGAGGTCAAAGGTTGAGTATGCAGCACCTTCTGGAACACGCATTTAGAAAAGGAGAAAAAAAAAATGGGAAGGTTCACAAACACGCTGCAGTGCTGGTGGTCTAGTTACTCAGTTACGGGGAATGTTAAAGGTGTCAGACTAACCATCATATGGAGTTAGAAAAGGGGATATAGTAACGGTTTTTTAATTCCTTCATGGTTATGACAGAGTAGATAGGAAGTGGTATTTTGATATGGGTGGCTCTAGGAGTCTTACTTTGGAATTGGAAGAAAACTTTTAAGCTGGATGTAAGAAGGAACTTCGTTAGTGTAAGCATAGTTGAAAATTAGAATTCGCTATGTGAGGAAACGGTAAATGCTAAATGCATTCACAGTTTTAAGGTTAAACATGATAGAACTTAGTGAGTGAAAATGATACCGACCAGGACGCAAGGAGTTACGAGCACAATTAAGGTAATTACATATTATAATAGACATGGGACATAGTAAATGAATTCGTGCTTATAAATCTTTTACAATAATACCGTTTGCCACAAATTTATTGTTCTATCGAAATTCATTAATGGTTTCAAATCTGGTCAGTGTTTACTTTCTTACGCCCAATGAGTGAAATAATCATATAAAACACTGGAAAATATCTAATGCAGCTAAAAAGCTATCATTTATATCATCAATTCTCCTCTTAACTGGGGACGAACTAACTTAACTTGTCCGTCCCTATGATACAATAAATTTCAAGGAATTCTTTCCTTCTAACTGGAGGTGTTTCCAAAATATTTAATTATTGAAAAATACTTCCCATAAACCATCAGTAAACCGGTATCTGTAGCTAAACAGCCCTTAACATCACTAAAAGTTGTTGGTATAATACAATACGTTTCAAATATTTCGAAATAAGTATTAAATACAAGAATTATATATATATATATATATATATATATATATATATATATATATATATATATATATATATATATATATATATATATATATATATATATATATATATATATATATATATATATATATATATATATATATATATATATATATATTAAAAAAAAAAAAGAAATCTTAAGCCAATATTTTTACTTCCTGTTCAGTACGCGATCTCGACTACCAAATTTTTTATTTTCGGTCAGATATTTAGGTCTACATTTTTATTTTGGAATGTACAAAAATACTCGTAAACTATTTTTGAAATTTTAAGAGAATAGGCTTAGATATTATTTTTTAAAAATACAAAAAAAAAATATTTTACCACCCTCCGTATACTGTACCATAGATTTTGACTAATATGGTAACTATATTTTATTAAGATTTCTATAAAAAAAAAAGTTTACAGTTTTATTACGACAGCAGCAATAGTACGAGAGAGAGAGAGAGAGAGAGAGAGAGAGAGAGAGAGAGAGAGAGACTATTATGTGCAAGACTATTTGCTCTCCAATAGGCTACCTTTGAGACTCCCGATAAGATCATTCACGGGACAACACATCTTACTCATGCTTTCGACATATCAGCTTTTTTTTTTTCTGTTATCAACTCTAGAAGGCTCCTAGTCATCACTTCCATGTCATCAGTATTTTCTATCATACACAATAAAAAGATGATTGCACAATATCTCCGTTACCTGAGAAAATAACACAATCATAGGAGAGCACTGCAACTTTCCGGTCATCAAATAAACACGTAATTGACACCTTTCACGATAAAGAGAGATGTCTACGGCAACACAATGAATCGTAAGGCTGGCATATATATATATATATATATATATATATATATATATATATATATATATATATATATATATATATATATATATATATATATATATATATATATATATATATATATATAGAGAGAGAGAGAGAGAGAGAGAGAGAGAGAGAGAGAGAGAGAGAGAGAGTCTTCATTCCAATTAGAAAACTTGAGAAATAGTATGTTAAGAAATGCACCTATATTTTCGAAAAAGTAAAGAGCCCATGATCTCTCCATCTCTAAGTCAATTTTTTTTAATACGCTAAAATTTATATATTATTCTAAAATTACAAATACATTTAGCATTTATAGTTTCATTTCTTAGTAAATTCCAATTATCAGTATTTCTTACACTAAAAATGTATTTCCCAAACATCCTACCAAGAATTTTCCTTGCAAAGTCTGGAGCTACTCATATCATAAAGTGCGGATTCCATAGGTTTACTGCTCATTAAAGCTTGTGCATTTTAGTCATGTAAAGATGTCAAAAAATGTCTTTGTCCATATGTGTGAAGACCACAATTGTATTTACTAAGAAAACATAAGCTGCCTCTACAAATACTATTGATGTGCGTTTTCGGAGACAAATCTACCAATCCATTTGTCTCCTAGATCCCTTTCACTCGCAAGTACTTCGTCACCTCTCCCGCTTTTGAATACATAAACAATGGGTCTTCTTGCACATTTGTTACGTTCCATTCTCATCTATGTTTGTAATGACAATCAATAGCGCTTCGTAATGTCCCCAGCATTCGAGAAATGATATTAAATTTAGTCCTTCATATTCTCATTCGTGCAGTATTCCCATTAGGAACGGACACAACTACATGTTGGTGATGTGGAATTGCTTGAGACGGATGGAAGCTTTTCCTAAGTTTATTTAACGCTCATACGTACCCTGTTATATAGCCAAGTATATATAAGTTGTATAGTGCTTGGCATAGCATAATCTAGTAATAAAGCACATATAAGTAACATAATTTAGTTACAAAGCAATGATTAATATTGCTATAGATGCATATACTTCGCAAATTCATGTCAATAAAAACATGAAATAGCCTAACAATATCGTCAAATAAACAGTCTTCCATGTTAGGAACTTGCCTGGGATGATGTAGTGTCTGGATTATGACAGCGAACATGCTCGGCTTCCTATCAGTTATTTCCAATTTAATTTCCGGTGGTGTCCATCACCAAAACTTTGCTAGCTTTGCTCAAGGTATTGTTTGAGGAAGCAGTTGTATTATATGTTTTCTAACTCCTGGTAACTCACAGGATTAATGAAATACTGTAGCGAACATGTAAGGTTGTCCATATCATATTAAACTTGTCTTCTGTTTATTTACCCAAAATAAGCAAAAAAAATATTTTTTTTTGACAATGTCATGCACTAAGCTATCTCTGTGAATATTGTTTTTATGTATTTAGCCTCATATTTATTTTTCTTGATAGGTTGGAGTGCCATCCTAGATGACCATGTGGGTAATTACCCCCAACATCAACACAATTCTTTGCCGCCCTTTGTGGACATTCTGCCTCCGGGACCCTTTTATGACATCGAGAGGTCTGCCAATGTTACAGCCTTGGTGGGGAGACCAGCTAAGCTCAATTGCAGAGTCAACAAAATTGGAAATAGAACGGTCAGTTGTATTGTGATAAACTTCGCGCTCCTCTCTTTATATATATATATATATATATATATATATATATATATATATATATATATATATATATATATATATATATATATATATATATATATATATATATATATATATATATATATATATATATATATATATATATATATATATATATCATATATATATATATATATAGTATATATACATATATATAGATTTCCGTTTTCCTTAGATATATTAAGTTCTTAGAGAGAGAGAGAGAGAGAGAGAGAGAGAGAGAGAGAGAGAGAGAGAGAGATTTGAATGTTCAATTCTTCTTCTAACAGGTATCGTGGTTACGCCACAGAGACACTCATTTATTGACAGTGGGCCGATACACGTACACATCGGACCAGAGATATCGAGCAGTCCATACCCCTGGCTCTGAGGACTGGGCTTTGACCGTTGACTTTGCCCAGGTGAGGGACTCGGGCATGTACGAATGCCAGGTCTCTACGACACCCCCGATGAGACATTACATTTGGTTGAAAGTAGTTGGTAAGCTTTATTTACTAGTTATTCATTTATATGTACATTTGTATTTCATTTGAGTAATCAGGCTTTGAGACTACTACTACTACTACTACTACTACTACTACTACTACTACTCACTACTACTACACTACACTACACTAATAATAATAATAAATAATAAATAATAATGTGATCAATTTACATTATGAACTCCCTTTTATACTAAGGGCTAAGACGGTGCCTTATTACGAAGGACTGGTTTTGGCAGGTTTGATCATTACCCTGAGTGGATGCCTTTACTAACCACAGACCATGACGGGTAGGGAGCCCTTGTCTTGATGACTCAATGCTAAGGACGCTACCACTTTGCCACGGCGACCACAATAATAATAATAATAATAATAATAATAATAATAATAATAATAATAATAATAATAATAATAATAATAATAATAATAATAATGATAATAATAATAATGATGATAATAATAATAATAATACTAATAATTATTATTATCATTATTATTATTATTATTATTATTATTATTATTATTATATAGACCCCCTGAGAGAGGGGTGCTAGAATACTTATTCCGTGTTCCCCTGCGTGTCGTAAGAATCGACTAAATGGGGCGGAGCGAGGGAACTGGGAAGCACATCCTCTGTATTTTTCCCGAGTCAAATTATTTTGTCTTGACTCAGCCACTCCCCTTATAAGGTAAAAATTGCTCCTGTATGTATGTATATTATTATTATTATTATTATTATTATTATTATTGTTATTATTATTATTATTAATATTATTATTATTATAATTCCCATACCCACTCGTTTTATTAAAAACTTCCCTCCACATCGCCTTGTACCATTTCTTTTCTCTCGAAGTTAATATAATCAAATTTACTTATACCAAGCGTAGGAACTCGAGTACTGAAAGCTATGTTTAAAGTAAGATACTAACATAGGAAAAGATATGAAACGCTATTTTACAATGTAATATGCTTGGATATCTATTATGTATTGATGAACGTAATATAACGTAACTTATTTACGAATGTTGAAATGTTTGATGCAGAGCCTATGACAACAATACTTGGGGGCCCCGATGTCTACATCAATAGAGGGAGTAACATCAACCTCACCTGCGTAGTGGATTATACACCTGAGTCACCCACTTTCGTCATCTGGAAACACAATGATGAGGTAAAGCTATGGAATTAGGTTAACAAGAGGCTCTTTTAAAACCATTGGATTCTTCTACACTGGGTCTGCAAAAGTCAGGTTTTGTGTAAGAACTGCAAAGCGTATCAGACCCGGGAGCAATGCCATTTAAAAACAACTTTTACATTTTTAAGCACTATCTGGGAAGGCTTTCTCAAGCGAGAAACCTGGAGACACATTGTTCAAGCAGGACATGAGAATTCTTTTAAATAATGTCTGGGAAAACTGTCTTTTATTTGACTCCTGGAAACACAGTGATAAGATTAGGACATCAGATATGGTAAATAAGTCCTTTAAAAACTAATTAATTTACATGTTCAGAAAGAGCATGATTGTAGAGACAATTTGAATCTCATGTGATAAGAAAGGACATCAGATAATGTAAAGAGGTATTTTGGAAATAACGAAAATTTTGTGAAATAGGTGTGAAAACATCATTTGGGAGAGATTTACAATGTCTGTTTAGATGAAGCGTTTTGCATGCTAGCCTCATGGATTATGTACAGATGTGTTTACTATGTAATAGCTTGTATGAAGGGTTTCAAGGCTTGGTCCGGTTATAATTTTTTTTTCAACTATGTGCGATATTGCTTCAGTTCTCAAGATGATTAGAAAGTATATATTTTACTTATTTTTCTTAAGGTTATAACCTACGATAGCGATCGAGGAGGTGTGAGTGTGATAACCGAGAAAGGACCACGGACGACAACAAATCTCCTGGTAAGGGGAGCCGCTGCCAAGGATTCTGGGCCCTATACTTGCAACCCAAGTAGTGCTCCCGTTGCTGAAGTTGTTGTCCATATACTTAATGGTCAGTATCGAATCAAGATTCCAGTCACACATGTACGCACGGAGTGCTTCATCTCATTTATTTGATCTAATCTGATGTAAAGTTGTCGCATGAGGAATAAACTTGACAAAAGTTTGAAGAATAATGTTATGCAATATATGAACACTTACCATTATACTCAACTTATCACTTCTTACAGTATTTTCTTGTAATAATTTAGAGAGCCTTCTATGAAGAGATCTTCTGTTATCGATAACCCAATGCATAACTAGTCTCTTTCCTTATAATAATAATAATAATAATAATAATAATAATAATAATAATAATAATAATAATAATAATAATAATAATAATAATAATTATAATAATAATAGTAATGATAATAATAATAATGATGATAATAATAATGATAATAATAATAATAATAATAATAATAATAATAATAATAAAAAAAAAAAAAAAAATAATAATAATAATAATAATAATAATAATAATAATAATAATAATTATAATAATAATAATAATAATAATAATAATAATAATAATAATAATAATAATAATAATAATAATAGTAATGATAATAATGATAATAATAATAACAATAAAAATAATAATAAATAAATAAATAAAAAAGGGAGTTGATTTAAGATAAAATCGTCCTTCGCCTCCTAAGGTTTGAGACAAAATCACAATTCATGAAATGAGTGAATAATAAGATACATATTTATTCTTGAAGCTGATTTTTTTTCATGCTCTTATATGTACATCATTCTACAATCTTTATGTGTAAATATCCATACTCTCATATAAATGTTTACTTACGGTGGTAAATGTATAATTGATGTTGTACAAACATCACTTTGCAACCTTTGGAAGCGTGTATTAAATCTCAAGTCAAGAGATTTCATATTAAATCCAGATCAAAATTCATTCTTCTTGTATTCCTTTTGGACAGGAGAGCACCCAGCAGCCATGCAGCAAGGCGGTATTTCACAATACGAGGTCACAGTACTCCTATTGGCCTCAGGCCTCGTTTTTATATTAGCAACAAATTGAAAAGGAGAAAAAGAAAATAGACGGAGAGACCCAAAATCTTCTGGAGGCGCCCCGTCGTCGCGTCAGATACCGGCAACAGCAGCAGGCAGAAGACACCAATTAAAAAAACAAAAAGTGTTCGACCTCTTTAGTCTTACGAGTTTCTATGAATCTTGTATATAAAATAACTCGCACG